>RJWT010033038.1:0-13992 GCA_004365215.1 Cuniculus paca | reverse complement strand
TTTTTTAAAATTTGGAGATAGGGTTTGCTAAATTGCTAAGGTGCCTAGGCTGTGCTTAAACACATAATCTTTCTGCTTCAGCCTCCCAGAGTGCTGGGATTATAGGTGTGGCCCACCATGCCTGGCTTCTTATTCTTTCTAACTGTTCATTTTTTATGAGAAATCTTTTGTCTAAAAGATTTTATCTTTTTGTTTTTGTTTTTCTGTTTTGTTTTGTTATTTTGAGACAGGGTCTCACTTTGTAGGTCAGGCTGATCTTGAATTCTCTCTGTAGCCCAGGCTGGCCTTGAACTTCTGCCTGGGATCACAGGTTTGCGCCACCATACCTGGCAAGAGATCTGAAAAGGTCTGGAGATGTAGCTCAGTGGTAGATATCAGCTGGCATGCAAGAGGCCCTAAGTTTAATCCTGCACCCCAAAAAGCAAAACTGCACGCGCATGTTCAGAATTAGAAATTCAGGATTCATACACCTGTTGGATTACAGAGTTTAACAGTTGAGAGAGGAATATGAAGGGTGTGAGTGCAGGGTGTGTGTGGCTGTGTAGGCCGGTATATTAATGGTATTACTAACTGTAAACACAAAGGTAACAGTCAAAAGAGGAAGTAGAGAGGCACTCTTAAGGAACCACAGTATGATCCAAAATGAAGCTTACTCTCCATGCCTGGTGTAAGCATCCATGATTGCTAAAGAAGCTTACCCCACTGTTCCCGTGAAAAGCTTTATTGCCTGTCATGAATACCTCTGGTATACCTAACGTTCCAGGCACAACCCTGTATGGTTTCCCTAAATCCTGCTTTGCTTAAAACACATAATTAGAGCTAGAGAGTACTGTAGAACTCAGTTGTTAGAAATTGGTGTTACAGGGCCAGGGATCTAGCTCAGTGGCCTAAGCACCTGCCTGGCAAGCGCAAGGTCGTGAGTTCAATCCCCGGTGCTGCAAAAAAAAAAAGAATTCGTGTTATACTGGGCCTGGTGGCACGCACCTATAAACCCAGCACCTAGGAGGCTGAGGCAGGAGAATTGTTGCAAGTTTGAGACTAACCTGGGCTGCAAAATGAGCTCAAGGCCAGCCTGAACTGCATAGCGAGATCCTGTCTCAAAAAGACAAAAAAAAAGAAGAAAAAAATTGGTCTTAGATCTTATGCATTATGGTGCCCTTCCATTAAACATGCACAATATATATTTCAAATAGCTTTAGAGTGTTGTTTGAATGCAGTTGTAAATATTGAATGTGATCATGGTGCCCTTTTATGATTTTTCTGAGATGGCTATTCTTGATTGTCATTTTCACACGCTAATTCTATGACATAGACCTAGATTTCCTTCTGTTTCATCTTAAGTGATAGATACATGTTTTTCAGTATTTGTGAGTGGTAATTGATTCATTCATCCATCTAAGTTATTGAGACTCTACTATGCCCAGGGAGAGGGAAAATTTGTGATGCCTGAGATCCTAAAATTGTACTGACTTACAGAAATTTGTGAGGAGTGACTTCATTGGACCTCAGTATTCTATCTTTCAGTGGTTATGATATCTGATAAAAGATGCATATGGCAGACATTAAATTTACAACTTACTCTAACACAGATTTTTGTGGTTTTTCATTTTAGAATTATAAGAGATCATGGACTAATCAACCTTAGAAAATTTCAATGTAAGTATTAGTTGGTTTTTTAATTTCATGATTTGTTTCAATATTATTAAATAGTTTTAAATCATTTATGCCAGTGGTTCGTAATCCAAGTTGTGTGGTAACATCATCTAGAAAGATTTAAAAAATTCTGATGTAGGAATGAGAATGTAGCTAAATAGTGTAACACCTGGTTAGCGTGTATAGTGAAGCTCTGGATTCAATCACCAGCACTAAAAACAAAAACAAAAACCAAGTCTTTAATGCAATCCATAGTGGTATAAAGAACTATTAATTTATAATCAGTAACATTTTCACTAGGCATGATGTTGCACACCTGTAATTCTACCACTGGGGCGGTGGTACTGAGGCAGGAAGACCATCTGTTCAAGGCCACTTTGCCTGAATTGCATATGGAGACCCTGTCTTAAAAAACAAAAACAGTAAGCTAGATGTTGTGGCACAGGCCTTTACTTCTATCTGTTGGGAGGCTGAGGCAGAATTACCACAAATTTGAGGTCAACCTGGATGACATAGTAAAACCCTGTCTCAAAAAAAAAAATCTTATTTTTTAATTAGTGTAGTAATCACAGCATTAATGGATCATTTTCTAGATGACATCATGTTTTGAACTGTCCTTGAACTCACTATGTAGTCCAGACTGGCCTCAAAACTCGTGGTGATCCTCCTGCCTCAGCCTCTCGAGCACTGGGATTATCAGCATGCATCACTACACCTGGCAATAAAGATAATTTTTAAATGAATCGCTAACTCTGATTTTACCATTTTATTTTTTTAATTTTTAATTTTTAATTTTTTTTTGCGGCACCAGGGATTGAACTCACGACCTTGCGCTTGCCAGGCAGGTGCTTAGGCCGCTGAGCTAAATCCCCAGCCCTTGTCTTTTTGAGACAGGGCCTCACTATGCCATCCAGGCTGGCCTTGAGCTCACTTTGTAGCCCAGACTGGTCTCGAACTCACAATGATCCTCCTGTCTCAGTCTCCCGAGTGCTGGGATTACAGGTGTGCGCCACCACACCTGGCTGACTTTACCATTTTAAATAATGGAAATACCTACATTGGGTAGAAAAAGCCCCTGTACTTTTTCTTCTTTACAATGTAGAGTGTTAAATAAGAATGACAATCTCATAATAATAGTTGCAATATTTATATGAACTGCTCATAGTAATTGTTATACTCTTGTAAAAGTTTAATGATTATCTTGGAATATATCTTAACTGATAGACTTTTATGGGTATCTCTTTGACATGGTATGCACTGTCGAGTTCAGGTCAGCCAGTCAGATGAGTTAAGTGTCTCTGGAATCTATAAATGCTTATATATAGTTTTTTTAAAAATGTGGTTAGGATCCTTGAGTATGCTACATTTTATGCCCTTTGTTATTTTGTACCTATTTTAAGTTACTGAGGTGTTTTAAGGATGTTACCTTTAATAGTTACATAACATATATAGTTACATAAATTGAGTTTAACCATTTTTATTTTTAAATGTTTCACTTATTTTCAGTTTTTAAAAATTACATAAATAGTGATGTGATGAACTTGTTTGCAAATAAGGCTTTGTCCATATGTAGGATTTTTGTTTTAAGTTGTTTTTTGAAACTCATTATATAGTTCAGGCTGGCCTTGAACTCACTGTGTAACCCATGCTGGCCCAAAACTTGAGGTGCCCCTCCTACCTCAGCCTTCCAAGTGCTGGGATTACACGCATGCATCACCACACTCAGCTATATGTAGGATTTTTGTTTTTGAAAAGTCCTAGAAGTGGAATTAACAGATCAAAAAGTATGATCATTAAAAATTCTTGATGAGCCAGATATAGTGACACCTGCCTATAATTCCAGCATTCTGGGTGGCTGAGGCAGGAGGATTTAAAATTCTCTGTCTCAAAATAAAAAATAAGAAAAGGGCCACGGAAAAAGCTCAGTGTGAAGGCCCTGCATTCAATCCCCATTACCACTAACCAAATGGAACATGATGCGTGTTGGCAGTTCGCCTTCCAGAAGATGGCCCTATCAGTGTGTATTCCTGGTAGTAGTGTATAAGATTGCCTGTTTAACTATCTTCGTCAAGACTTGTGGGTTTGCAAAAATGATTCAGAATCAAATTTCTCAAACAGTAATTGACTGTGTGCTGATAGACACACTGATGGATTCCTCTATCTGAATCAGTTAGGTTTTGACTTTTATTTACAGAAGACAAGGAACTCTGGCATAATTTCTATATTTAACTGGTAGTCAGGTTTGACCTTGTTATCAGTATTGTTTCAGAGGTTTACACCTGTCATTATAATGAATGTACAAGTGATGTCAGGTGACTTCAATATCGTATGCAGGATTTTTGGGGTTTTTTGGGGTCACATTTTAAAATTTTACTCCAAATTATTCTGTGTTATCTCTGTTACAAGGTTTTTTGTATGTTGTTATTGTTCTGTTTTGTGTTGTTTCTTGGTGAAAACGATTAGTCTGTCTGTGGCTGTTTATCAAATCAGCTCCTGGAATTTGTAGATAGGAAAGTCATTTTCAAGCAAAGAGATTCATCTAAAAAACAGGATTTAAGCGGGGTGTGGTGGCACACTCCTGTAATCCCAGCACTCAGGAGGCTGAGGCAGGAGCATCATTTTGAGTTGAGACCAG
Organism: Cuniculus paca; assembly: GCA_004365215.1. NCBI lineage: Eukaryota > Metazoa > Chordata > Mammalia > Rodentia > Cuniculidae > Cuniculus > Cuniculus paca. Next base: position 9,704 of record RJWT010033038.1, on the reverse strand, counting down.
CCTGGGGTACAAAGTAAGCTCGAGGCCAGTCCCCAGCTGCATAGAGAGACCCTGTCTCAGAAAACCACAAACAAAACAAAACAAAACACCCAGGACTTAAATAACTGTCACAAGTGAAAATCTGAATCTTTACTCCAAGAGTAGATAAAACCACAAAGAAGTGGGTCAAGAGCTCCTCACTCCACAAACCTACCAGTTATTGTCAGGCAGCTTTACTCCCCATCTTATTTACAGGTATCTCTTTTGAGTAGAGGATTGGTCAGTAGTGATCCCCAAAGTTGCTGGTCTTGTGTATGTTGCATATGTGACCATTCTTTGCATGGTAATTGTCAAAATGTAACTTTAGTAGTAAATTAAGTTGTTATTTAATTTGATTTGGAGAAAAGCAAAGTGAGCCCTTTGGGCAGTGAAGAAATGTGTACCTCAGCTGACCAAGAGTAGGCAGGGAGATTTCAGATGAGGCATGTGAGAGATCATGTACTTTTTCCAGGCTAACCTACCTCTTCTAGATGGATTCTTTCTTTTTTCTTGTTTGTCCCTGGAAATTAATACTAGAAATCATGGCCAACATTATTTCAAAGAATGCATGGTCGGTCTGTCTTTGTCTTTTCCATTATCCAGCAGCGCTTGACCCCGAACAGATTAAAAGAATTTGATAAGAGGAAGGTCAGTAGTGCTTAGTAGTGGAGATGATGTCCAGTGATAACAACATCCCTCTGTCATAGTTGCTATGATACTGTTCTTATAATTAGTGTTTTGTTTTCTTAGACTTCCTGTTTGTCTCAACATGGGTAAATTAGTCATGGGAACTTAGGAATTATGAGCTTTCGTTTCACTTGTAGGAAAAGAAAAAAAGTAGCAAACTTAGGGATCCATGTATTTTTGATGACATGGTTGTGTTTTGCTTTCTCTGTAGTAATGGAAAGGCGGTATCCCAAGGAAGTCCAAGACCTCTATGAAACAATGAGGCGATTTGCAAGGATTGTGGGGCCAGTGGAACATGACAAATTCATTGAAAGCCATGCATGTAGGTGGTTTTTGAACCTTGTTAAGCACGTATATGTGTGTATAATTGGGGGAATCTGGGTGTGGTGGTGCAAGTCTATAATTCCGGCACTCTGGTAGCCTGTGGCAGTAAGATTGCAATTTTAGCCTGGGCAACTATACAAGACCTAATGTCAAAAAAAAAAAAAAATTTAAGAGGAAGGAGGCCTTTGAAAGGGCCTGTCAAGGCCCTAGGCTCAATACTCAATATCTCTATAAACAAACCAGCAGACAAATAAATAAGGGATAATGCTATTGGTTATGTGAAATAAATAAATTGATATTTCTGTCTTTTCTTTACTTTTTCAGTAATGGGGATTTAACCTAGGGCCTTGTTCATGCAAGGCAAGTGCTCTGACATTGAACTACATCCCCAGTTCTTTTTATTTTATGTTGAGACAAGGTCAAGTTGCTCAGGCTGGTCTTGAAATTGCAGTCCTCCTGTCTCAGCTTCCCAAGTAGATGAGAGTACAGGCATGTCTGGCCTTTCTTTTATTACCATGAGATAAGCATGGGATTGTGAAAGTGAAAAAAGGAAGGTTAAAAAAAAAAAGTGATTTTTTTTTTTCCCAGATAAATGGTAGTTCAGTAATTTTTTTCTCCCAACTTTTTATCACAGGAGTTTTCAAATACATACAAAAGTAGAGGTAAAACACAGTGAACCCCCAAGCATTTATCCATCGCCTGACCTTAGCAGTTATTGGCACATTGCCAGTTTAGTTTCATCTTTACTCCCACTCCTCTGTGCTCTTATCCCTAACAGGATTAGGAAACAAACTTCAGACATCATATAATTTTTTCGATGTCATTATTTTGTTTGTAAATATTTTATTACTGAAACTTGTTTTAGCAACGCAGAGTTAGATGACTCATAGACATAGTACTTCATTCTCTTGCCTTTCTCTAGTATTCCTGAGAAGAATTCATCTTAAGTATATTTTGATTTTTCTTAAAAAAAAATTGAAATCATTAAGCAAAGTGTGGTACTGCATGCCTGTAATTTTAGCACTCTGGGAAGCTGAGGCAGAAAGATCAAAAGTTTAAACCCAGTGTGGGCAACTTAGGAACTTAGGGAGTCCCTGTCTCAAAACTAAAAATAAAAAGGAGCTGGGGATGTAGCTCAGTGTGAAGGTCCTGGGTTCAATTCCCAGTACTGGAAAAAAAAAATTTTTTTTTTAAACCAGTAAGGCCATGAGACTTAGACTTTTAAAACGGTCTGTACTAGGTAGCTTATTCTGTAACTTCATTATGAACTCTATATTTAGCTTCTCAGTGTAGTTTCGGAAAAGTTCTTTACCAGGAACTAAGCCTGTTGTCATCATGCAAATCTTTCTTACTAAGCACCATAGGCATGTGTCTGAGCTAGGCTGATTGTCCTCAGCAAACATCTTGTTTGGTTGGCATTCTTTGTGTGATTTGTACTGAGTGACCGATCCTTTACTTCCTATCCCAGTTTCTGTCATTCCTGGTTTATGTGTCACTTCAAAGAACTATGCCCCATGGGTTGTCCAGGCTTTCCCTTCATCTTCTGTTTCAAAAGCACCCAAGTTTGAATGTTCTATCCCATAATAACCCAGGCAGTGCAATCTGATCCGTGCTTTCAGAGAAGGCAGAAATCTTTGGTTTATGGAAAACACAATGGTCCTTTGTCCCTATAGGAGAAAAGCTGTAAAGAATCTAACTGGGGCTTGAGCACAAAACTTTTGTCCTTCTCTTGCATCAGGGCCACATCAAGTAATACCAGAGACAGGTTTCATAAAAGAACTTGGTCATGAGTGTGAGTAGAAATTTTAACAGAGGGTAGATAGAACAGAAAATCTGGGTTTTTAAAAAAAAACTATATTCCTTAATTTTGTGGACAGATGAATTCAGCCAATTTATTAAGTTTTCTAGAAGGTAATTCCAGAAGCTGCATCTGGAGACAGCAGCTGGAAAGCAGTTGGAGTAGAATTTTTCTTGGGTAAAATTTCTAATGAGAGATTACCAATAAAAAGTATTCCTCGGATGAAATTGCTTGGTCTTTTGTGTAAAACAGGATCACTACTAACACTCAACAGTGGAAGTACCCGCTGATACTGATTTTGTTTTTTCAATTTTTCTCCTTTGTTCTTTTTGCAAATCAGTGGAATTTGAACTTCGAAGGGAAATCAAAAGACTTCAGGAATATAGGACAGCAGGCATTACCAATTTTTGTAGTAAGTATCCTTTAGCTACATACTGTACCAGAGGGCAGATATCATCGAAATGCATGGAGGGAATCTCTGAGGTGTTGTGAATTTTTTCAGAAGGAGTTTTCAGTCTTTCCAGTAAGGTTTCATTTATTTAATCTTCTAAATACCATCATGTAGATTATCTGAATTAGAATAAAAGTCATGACATATGGAAGAGAAGAAGTACTCCTTTAGATTTGGAATTCTACTCTGAGCCGGGCCTGGTGGTGCACTCCTGTAATCCCAGCACTCGGGAGGTTGAGGCAGGAGGATTGTTTTAAGTTTGAGACCAGTCTGGGCTACAATGTGAGCCCAAGGCCAGCCTGAAGTGCATAGCAAAACTCTGTCTCAAAAAAAAAAGAGAATTCCACTCTGGCTTCTTTATGTATATATCTTGGGGCGTGTGGCTCAGTGGTAGAGCACTTAACTAGCATGCTAGAGGCCCTGGTAAATATTAGTTACTTTTTGAGGATGGAGATACGGGTGACTTTTATTTTCTTTATACTTTTGTGGTCCCCCCCTCCCCACAAATTTATTAAATACAGAAAAAGAGTAAAAATACATCATTTAGTGTCAAGAAAGAAATTTTATTTATTCTTTTTGGGGCTTGAAGCCAAGGAGCTCTACCACTAAACTATATCTTTGGCCTTTTGTTTTGTTTTGTTTTGTTCTGTTTTGTTTTTGAGACAAGACTCACTGTACTTGACACTGACCTTGAGCTCACTATGTAGGCTGAGTTGGTTTTGAATTCATGGCAGTCCTCCTGCCTCAGCCTCCCAAGAGCTGGGATTACAGGCATCTACCACCACACCCAATTTGCTTGCTTGCTTGCTTTTTTTCCTTTTTTTGTCTTCTTGAGACAGGGTTTCACTATGCATTTCAGGCTGCCCAGCAATCCTCCTGCCTCAGCCTCCAGAGTGCCGGGATTACAGGCATGCACCACCATGCCTGGCAAAGAAATGGATTTTAGTAAGGAAATCTACTTGGTTCTTGAAAGAATAATTGTTTGTTTTTGTTTTTGAGACAGGGTCTTGCTATATAATTTGAACTGGCTTTGAACTTGCTACATAGCCCAGGTTGGCTTTGAACTCGCAGTGATTGGGAGAATAATTGTTAAAGCAGTTTTACAGAGCAAACCAAAAAAAAAGACAAAACCGTTTGCTGGTCAGTCACTTCTGCTGCATTGTGATTATAGTCATGGTATTTTCTGTACCTCTAGGTGCCAGGACATATGATCACCTAAAGAAGACACGCGAGGAGGAGCGCCTTAAACGCACCATGCTCTCTGAGGTTCTGCAGTATATCCAGGACAGCAGTGCATGCCAGCAGTGGCTCCGCCGGCAGGCTGACATGTGAGCAGATGGCCAGGTTGAACGAGGCACCCTTCTGGGATGCTTGGCCTTCACATGTGTTTTTGGACATTTCTGTGGGTAGATAGCAGAGCTAGGAGAATTCACAAATATTTCAGCAGTCCATCTTAGAAGCAGTGTGGTATTCACAATTTTGAGAAATATAATTGACCTTCTACAATCCTACTTTCCTACTTTGATTTTATTTTTTAAAAATTATTGTATTCCGGGCTGGAGATACAGCTCAGTAGCATTAGCGCCTGCCTGACAAGCGCAAGGTCCTGTTCAATTCCCCCCTAGCTGTCTGCCCACATCTCTCCCCTTCCTTATCTACTGATACCATTTTCATTGAAAAGTTTACATTCTTACCCATTCCCCATGAATTACGCCAGTGATGTTCCATGTTAGGAGCTTTTAAGTGGGCATGCTGGCGGGCATGATGGCACATGCCTGTAATTCCAGCACCCACGAGGCTGGGGCAGGAAGATCACTATGAGTTCAAAGCCAACTTGGGCTACATAGTGAGTTCAAGGCTGGCCTGAACTATGTAGTGAGACTCTGTCTCAAACCAAAAAAAAAAAAAAAGAGCTCTTGTTAGCAAATTGGAGAGATTTTTTTCTACCCATAGAACAGATTTTCTTTCTTGGTTAGTACAGAGAGGTATCCTACAAAGCATTATCCAGTCTATTGCATTACATCTCTTGAAAGTGATCTTCCTGATAAATGGTACCCAGTCCAACAGGGGCTTTTGGAAATTGTCTTCCTTGATGATCTAGGATTAAATTCCTCTTCTTCATTGTAGTGATTCCGGACTGAGTCCTTCCATTCCAATGGCTTCAAATTCAGGTAACTATTTCTCAAGGTAGAGCAAGTCTTTTGTTATTAGTGTTCTTGTTTTTTTGTAATGATGGGGATTGGAGCTTGGCCTTGCACATGCTAGTCTTGATTATGAAGTTTGCATTGAAGAGATTACAGTGACCTAGAAGTCTTCCCCTCTCTGTAGGATTAGGGTGCTTAGGCAGAGTAACAGTAATCAAGTGTTAGCCTAATCTATAACCATAAGCGCAATTTCAGAATCTTCATAGCCAGATAGGGATGATCTTATGTCCCTGAGATTATAGCAAATGGAAAAAAGATCCCCAAAATCTAACTTCTTTGTTTTACTAGTGTTCATGGTTGATCATTGTTGGTTAGTTTAGTGGGGTTGTGTCTACCACAGATTTTAACATGTGTCTGGCAGGAGATAAATGAAAATCTTTGTATCTGTTGTGAGTGGTGAAACACTACTTTGCCAGAAATGTAAGGATTTCTAACAAATTTGAGACTAAGGTATTTGTGCATTTATGCTTTTAACTCTTTGGATATGTCCTGTTTTGAGATTAGTTGTCAGAGCAAGATTAAGCCATATGCTACCAGATGATCCTTGGTGACTAGGAATTTGAGGAGGTATTAGTTATAAAGCTCTGATCCGAGATTGTAATGTTTCTTTGTTGTTTTGGTTCTCCTTCTCCATGTGGTGGCCATTTCTCCTAATGAGAATATACAGACCGCTCCCTCCACTGATAGGAAACAGAGTAGTCAAAAGTGATCTGTTTGTCATTTATTATTCTTCAGAGACTTGAAACAACAGACCTTGTAAAATCTCTCAGTATATCAGGCTCTAGGTAGGGCTCCAATAAGGCCACTTGAGGAATAATTTTTTCCTTCTTTTTTTGTGTTTGAAGTAATTATTTCTTAATACTTAAGGGAGAAAAGGCAGCCATTTAGTGATTTGCCAAGACAGTGAAATCCAGGTTTTATTTTATAATTTTCTAACTTCTAATCCCTCTTCCCTGTTCTAAATAAGGAAATACAGATAATTTAATGCCGGCTAATTAAAATGAGTGAACTAGCTAAGATGACTGTGCACCCGTGGTGTTTGTGTTTCCTTAGCCATCTGCACTCCCTTCCTCACTGTTCTTCTAGGCTAGTGTCAGCCTTCCTCACTCCTTAGATTTAGGTTGAGGTGGCCCCCTTGCTCTCCTTGATACTCTGAGCTTTTCTTAAGGCAACAAAAGGTTGAAAGCCTGGCCTCACTGAGTGTAGCTTACCCTCTAGTGACTTGTGACATTATTTTATCTTTATTTTCAGTATTTAGCATAAACACTTACCTCCTTTGTTGATACTACAAAGGAAGGCTGTTAGCCGGGTGTGGTGGCTCACACACTCGGGAGGCTGAGACAGGCGGATCATTGTGAGTTCGAGACCAGCCTGGGCTACAAAGTGAGCTCAAGGCTAGCCTGAACAGCATAGTGAGACCCTGTCTCAAAAACACAAGGGCCGGGGATCTAGCTCAGCGGTCTAAGTGCTGCCTGGCAAGCGCGAGGTCGTGGAGTTCAGTCCCTGGTGCTGCAAAAAAAAAAAAGAAAAGAAAAGAAACCTGTTTTCCAACAGAGCAGATTGTAACAATCCCCTCCTTTTCTCTGTCCCACCTAAAAGGCAACTCCTATGAAACTTTATGTAGTATTCTACATTTTCTTCTGCTTAACTCACTGCTTCCTTCTCCATCTGATCTCTAATCTCAAGTGTACATGCAGAATAAAACCCAAAATATTTTGTGCATCAAGCTTCCCATCCTGCCCTGTCCAGTGACCTCGTTTGTGGGTTTCTCAGGTATGTGAGTTGACCTTAGTCCCTGTTCTGCCAGATAATGAGTAATTGTTCCTGTTAGTGGATCTTTCAGGTAAACAGTGCCACTTTGAAAGGAACAGGTCTTCTCTCACATAATAAATAAGGAGGGCCTTTTGCTGGCCTAACAGTCTGCCTTTGATCTGAAGGCACATGGTCGTTGGTTAATTACTGTGTTTACCTTGTACTGCTGGCATAGTGGTGAGGATTAGAGAATGTCTCTCCTGCGGAGTTATTATTTCCATTCATCAGCTGTCAAGGCAGGCGGTGTCTGACCTTTCTTAACTGGATGACATCTGGGCTTCGGATTCTAGAGTCCCTTATGTGATGGAAAGGCATAGGGGATAACTACGATCTTCGGTGAGCAGTCATATTTGACGCTAAGGCATGCTTGCACTTTGGCAAAGCAAAAGACACATGAATTATCATTTGTATTTTGAAGTGAATGTTAGGGTGCCCATGTTGTTAGCTAAAGAGACCCGAGAGAACAGGCGTGGCTTTCCTACAGCTACTACAGTGAGTCCGTACTTAGCCGGTCTGGCCTGGACTGAGCTTTGTTACACTTTTTTTTACAATTGAGCCGCTGTTGCGTCTATAAAATATATGTTCTTCTCTGTGTCTATAGGTAGACGGAGTGCACCACCCTTGAACCTTACTGGCCTCCCTGGCACGGAGAAGCTGAATGAAAAAGAAAAGGAGGTAACAAAAAGAAAGAGAACTAGAGGAAGGAGAGTAGATTATTCATTGTCTTTAAAAACTCATTACAGCATGACACCCATTTTGCTGCACTCATCTAACATACATGCATATCTCTGGTCTGTCTGGAAGTGTAGGAGCAAAAGAACTAATCCAGGCAGGTTTCCAGACACCTTTGTCACCACCATTCCTCCTGGGGGTGGAAGTTCTTATGATAATGTCAGATAATAGCAACAATATCATTTATTGAGCATTTAGCTTATCAGACAGCTATTACGGGCTTTATGTAAATAAAATTAATTTTTTTGTAAACTTAAAATAACTTTCTATGAAAATAAGTATTTCCTGTTAGAATGGTCATTTTGAGAAGTTCTGCACATATATCAACAATACAAGACTGAAGCAGGTGGATTATGCGTTCAAGACAGTCTGGGCTATGTGGTGACACCCTGTCTCAAAAAAAACAAACACAGGGCCGGGTGTGGTGGCACGCATCTGTAATCCCAGCACTTGGGAGGCTGAGGCAGGAGAATTGTTGCAGGTTCGAGACCAGCCTGGGCTACAAAGTGAGCTCAAAGCCAGCTTGAACTGCATAGTGAGACCCCATCCCAAAAAGACAAAACAAACAAAAACTATATCCATTATTAAAACATTTTTGGGATTGTTTCCATAGAGTTTTTAACATAAAGGAAAGAAATCAAAGTTGGCCATTGTGGTACATGCCTGTGATTCCAGCACTCTTGGGAGGCTGAGGCAGGAGGATAGCAAGTTAGAGCTCAGCCTGGGCAACTTAGTAAGACCTTGTCTCAAAAAATAAAAAAGCTGAGGCTGTAGCAATCCCCAGTATTTCCTCTCTCCTACACACACACACAAAGAATTCAGAACCTGCCAGTATATACCTGTAATCCTACCTACCCTAAAGACTGAGGAAGGAAGATTGTACATTTGAGGTCAGCCTGAGGTTTTTTTTGTTTGTTTGTTTGTTTTTTGGGTGACTGAGTTTGGCTGTTTAGAAATAGCCAGGTATGATAGCACATGCCTGGCCTTAAACGTCAATGTCACCCAGGCTGACCTTGAACTCATGCCAATCCTCCTGCCTTAGTCTCCTAAATGCTGGGATTACAGGCTTGCACTACCATGCCTGGTGGCAGCTGAGCAATTTAGCAAGACTCTGTCTGAAAGTAAAATTTTAAAATGGGCTGGGGATATAGCTCAGTGGTGTAATAGTTGCCTTGGATGGTTGAGGCCCTGGGTTTAATTCCACCTCTCTCCTGGGGTGGATTAAACATTATATACAGTCACACATTAATTTTGATTTTAAAAGTAGCATGACCTATTTGTCTCCTCCCCAATTATAATCATCAGACTTACCTTTCGGATTTATCTTTTGGCTATTTCTATCATTTTGTTTGTTTTGAGACAAGGTTTTGCTGTGTAGTTTAGGCTTCAAATTCAGTTTGTAGCCTAGGTTGGCCTTGAACTTGCAGTCCTCCTGTCTTAATGTCCCAAATGCTGGGATTACAGGCATGTGCCATCATACCTGGCTATTTCTAAAATGTAAGTCTTGAATCTCATAGGAGTCATCTTCAAGAGTTTTCAGCTGGGTATCGTAACACAGGCTGTAGTCCTATCATTCAGGAGGAGAAGGCAGGAGGACTGTGAGTTTGGGACTGATTCAGGCTACACAGTGAGACCTTCTCACAAAAGAAAAAAAGTGTTTTCAGAAAGATGGGCCCTA
>RJWT010033037.1:0-13982 GCA_004365215.1 Cuniculus paca | reverse complement strand
ACAATATACCTGAAATAATCAGCTTCAAAGGAGGAAAAGTTTATTTTTGGCCCAAAGATTTATTTTTGGTTTTCAGAGGCTTTAGCTCAGTGTTGCTCGGCCTTGCTTCGGGTTTGTGGCAGCATAGTACATCTTGGTACGAATGAATTACAGAGCGGGGCTGCTTACCTTATGGTGGCCAGGAAGACAAAAAGGGAGAAAGAAGAGGCTGGAGTCACAGTATCCTTTTGGGGGTACACCCAACTGACCCAACTTCCTTCCACTAGGCCCCACATCCTAGATTCTCTACCTCTTCCCAATAGCACCACAGGTTGGAGACCAAATCTTTAACCCATGGTCCATTGGAAAACACTCTAGGTCCAAACTAAAGCATACCTATGTCCTTATATGTATGCAATAACCATCATAAAGAGGATAAATAATAATAATTATTATTATTATTACTACCCAAGTGTGAGGAGAGGAACCTTAAAGGTCAGAGTAAATGATGGTACCTTCCCAAAGGGAGAGGTAGGCAGAAAGCAGATTGAGGCCCTAAAGGTAGACAACATGAATCATTTTCAGGGGCCGGCCTTTGTCACGAGAAGTCCTCAGACTCTGCAGCAGGAAGTCCAGCGTTCAGAAGCAAAGTCCAAATCAGGAGCAATGAGTTTGTTAGCCTGGGGAAACTTCAAACTTCAGCTGACTTAGAATCACCTGCAGGACCTGTAAAACTACAAATAAAAATATTCAGGAAAAAAAGTTGAGTCCGTGCCAAACATGTATGAAGTATTTTTCTTGTCATTATTCCCTAAACGATACAGTAGAATAATTATTTATATAGCATATTCATTTAATGAGATATGTTAAGTGATCTAGGGATGATGTAGGATATACAGGAGTGTATGTTAGGTTATATGCAAATGCTGCACCATTTTACATAAGGGACTTGAGCATCTGAAGAGTTTGGTATCAATACCTCATGGTACTCAGGGACAACTGCATTTTCAAATGTCTCCTCCCTCCTGTCCTCCTTTCTCTCCTTTGTCTCCTCATTTTCTCATGGGTAAGATTCTTCTTGATTGTCAGCTCTCAGTTTATTTTCTACTGTGTTGAATCTTCAAAGTAGGCAAAACAGAGAAAGGAGATCTGGGAGGCAAAATTTATGTAATTTGGCATTAAGAGAAAGGAAGATAGAGAAACTAAAAATCCACTTTGACTGAGGGGAAGACTCCTGGAGAACTGAAAGCAAGAAGTTTAGGGAATGAGAGGTTTCAGAACAACTTCAGAAGTCCAGTGGATAGAATAAGAGAGAAGAAAGCATCCAGTGGATGAGTGGCTGAACGCCTTTCTATCCTTTGGCAAACAATTTGGAAATTAAGGTGACTTTTAGTCCTGAGCACTTTCTTCAACTATAATATCATGTGAGTATGGGCCACATGGGTCCTGGGATTGATTTGGGTCACAGAATTTGTCTTGGAATAGTGATAGTGTGCTTATTCTGCCTTGTCCACAACTTATCTCCTCTTGTTATATGGGATGGCAAGACAGCAAGCTAGAAAAGCAACATCAAGATGCCCAAGGAAATTCAAGAACACAGATATTGAATATTTAATTTTGAAATTTTTTCCTAATATACACTAAGATTTTTGTTTATTGCCTTCAAACATGCAGTAAAAGTCTCTTATGTGAAACAGTGTTGCCTTGGAAAATGTGTCCATTGGGAACAAAGAGATCATGAAAGAAATATAGCTCATAAGAACAGTAATGTTGAGGCAGGAGATTAGGGTGTTTCTGGCTGGCTGGGAAAGTGGACATGGCCTGTTAATTGCAAAGTTGCAGAACACATAAACAGTTCTTGAAGCCCTGTACATGGACTTCTCACTAGAACTCGAGCAGCTTTGAATAAGAATGCCTAGATCTGATGTCAGCCTAAGAGAAGAGATACAAAAGAACTGTCATCACTTAGCTCTCTGCAACCATCCTCTTTCACATTGGTCCACTCACACACTGTACAGTATATTTCTTTTCTTCCTTTTCCTTGACCCAAACTTGCTCAACAGAGTGAGCCTTTTTTTCCCCTTTCCTTTAATAAACATAAAACCTCACTACCTTTTGTGCTTGTCTTGACCAATTCTCTGCTCAGGACAGAAGGAACCTAGAAACCAACTCTAGAAGGAAACTTGAGCACCTCCAAACCCAGTAACAATGTGGACAAGTAGAGAGAGTTGAAGTGAGACCAGTAAAGTTGAAGAGGTTTGGAGTGAAAGGTTACCAGTGGACACCAGAATATTCTAAATTCTCCCAGAAATTTTGTGAAGAATACTTGATTTTTTAAAGTTCAAGTTATAGTTGTTTTGTTTGACCATTAAAGCAGGGGTGACACCTAATGCTGGAGAACAGTGGTCTCTTTTAGTGTTGGAAGAGGGAATTGTCTCTTTTATGCAATTTTTCCGAATTCTTGCAGCTAATTTAAATCTCCATGTGATTTGTCTTGAAATAAGAGGACCATTATGCTTAGAGACGAGTTGTTGGGAGGGCTTCTGACTTAATAGAAACCAGGATGTGATTAGGAAAGAGGAAAACCTCCTAGGAAAGACTGAATTTTCTCATGCTCCCAGGTGGATTCAGCCTGATCAAAGAGATTTGGATGAGGAATTAAACATCTGGGTTACAAAAAACTTTGAACAACATCAGTATTCTCAACGGACCATAAAGCCCAATTTAACTGAACTGGTTGGTTTTCAGATTAATAATAATCTCCCTGTTTTTGAAATACTTGGAAAGTAATTTTAGCATTTAAATTCATAGCCAGTCATCTGACAGGGTATTAAATACCTCTATTTTTTAAAATTTACTTTTCCATAATTTCAGTTAGGCTGCTCTCACTGAATCTTATCTTGCTTGATGGTGGAACTAGGTATTCTAGTTTTATGATGTCATATATATCACATACACATACATCACATGTGTGATACGTGTGTATAGAATGTGTATATACACATATATGTGCACACATATATGTACTCACATGTATATACGTATACATACATACTTACATAATAAAAATAGTCTAGATCAACAGCCAGGTATGCATAAAATGACCAGGGTCAGAAGACAGATGCCCACATTTGTGGTATAAACTCCAAGTAGTTGCTAAATTTCTCAACTTCCCCTTTAAAAAAAAGGATTGTTTTTCACAGGAAGATACTATATTAGACATCAACTGGATTGCAGGGTGAATGGGCTCTAGAATTATAAAATTCCAGTTCTACCATTCACTAGCTAAAGCTCTGCAGTCTCGGCTTTGTCGCCTGTAAATGGAGATAGTAAGAGCGACTGTTTTGCAGCACAGTGTTTGGCATTCAGCAAGGGCTCAGCAAATATTAGCATCTTTCTCCCTTTGGTGGTCAGGGAAGTTACCTGGAGAGTTGTTTTTAGCTCTCTAAGAGGGGCAGGGTGGGAGCAAAGGGATTAAGTCGCTTTCTAGGGTTTGTGAGAATAAGAGAGAAAGAGGAGAGGTTACTAGGTAAGTAGAGTCCTCATCTATCTTTGAAAACTTTCAGATGTGAAACCTTCTCTGTAGGCTACATAAACGAACTGTTTCACATATTCCACAGGCTTTTCAAAAGTCTGTGAATGCTGCTACAATTCTTAAAATGTAATTTCATTAACAATCCATCTTGAAGCATAGTGGTGTGCTTGCTGTATATGTTCTTAATGATTTTTAAAAAACACTGTAATAGATGACATGTCTTCCTATCTATCTCTTTTCCTTTCCTAACTTTTAAAATAAAAATTATCTTAATAGAAATGCTGGAACCGTAAGACCTGGCACTAGAGTCTGGTGCTAAGTTGGAGAAAGGTGTGAGTAGCCAAAGGGCTATGGGAGCCTGAGCTTTGGGGGTGGCCTGGGAAAAGGATGCTCACAATGGGAGAATGTGGCCCTGAAAATGTGGTGGGGTCAGTGTTACCTAAGCTGTTCCCAGAAAAGAAGGAAAATGTCTTAAAATGACCTATATCCTCAAAGCTAACCAGTCTTTGTTGGAAAAACCCCTTTGTTTGACCGTTAAAAGAAAAGATGATCCCTAAAACTAGGGAAGAGTAGTCTTAATGTTGGAGAAGAGAGTTGGCTTCTTTATGAGATTTTTATAATTTTTTATAATTAATTTAAATATCCACAAGATCCCACTTGAAACAAAAGGGCCCTTGTGCTAACAGACAAGTCGCTAGGAGGGCTTCTGACTTCACTGGAATCAATAGACTGGAAGACTTGAAATCTCTGCTGCTGAGTTGAAATTGTTTGTTTTTCCCCCCTCCCAACATTTTCCACTGCCTTTAGTTTTCTCCTCCTCTGCAAATCTTTCCTTCTTTCTCAGTTCCTTTTCTTTTCACACCCACAGAGAAACTTGATTCCAGTAGTGAGAAAAACTTGTGAAACAAATATTTTGGTTGTATTACACAACAGTTGTCATTTGTCTTCTATTTCCTCTGACTGCTTGCATCTGGCTCCCTTGCCTGCCTTCATCTGCAGGTGGTGGTGGTGGGGATGCATAGCCAAGCCTTAGCAGAGACTAAAACATGGATGGCTCCACAGCACACCACCTTTCAATTAGTGTTTGCTATTACAGGATTTTCATTGCATCAATATACTTTTAGCCATTTGAAAGTTGCTGAGGAAGATACAGGTAAAATGGGAGTCCTACTAAATCCAACCAACGTTATAATGTAAGAAAATTTACAGTTATTTGTCACTTTGGAATTTTGAATCGCACTGTGGCTATGATTTTACATCTTACTTTATTCTACTTAATATTTTGTTATGCTACTTTTTTTGGTGAAATGCATTCATAAGAGAAAACATCTTTAATGGTTGCATTATATGCCAATGTACAATGAAGCAACATTTATCTAATCAGTATCCATTTGTTGGGTATTTAAAATATTCCCGTTTTCTTATTTTTATAAACCCCACCACAGTGAGCAACTTTGTGAACAAAAGCAACACCTGCATTTGTAGAACTCCTGGACCAAAGAATGTGAACATTTATTTAGAGGGTTTTTGATACATATTGTCAAACTATTTTCCAGGGAGGTTGTGCTGTCTTACTATTCCACACTTGCTATGCCTACCCTGTCTTCAGTCTTCATGTAAATATTTTAAGAATGAAATGTGAAATGCTTCTTATATAGGTTCTGGCAACAAGCCTGACTCAGTAAGTGGTAGCTGATGATGTCGTTGATGATGAACAAGTTTACTACCACTATTTCTTCTCTGCAACTCTCTTTGACTCATTGAATGGAGTGCAGTGGTTCTAAGATACTCTAGGTTTTCCTCTGTTGTGTATCATCTCAGATATCCAGAAACACCCATTCATATTCTTGCAGTACATTGCTGAGGGACTGACTAGCAGTCTGATAAATTCTTCAGTTGTTACTGAATGTTAGGGTCCCTGGGGGACACTGCTGTGTTTTATACTCCTATTCCACTGTTAGATCTGGGTGGTCCTGTGCAGAGCTTGGAAGCTGTTCTGCACATGTGTAAATTACTTTGATTAACAGGTCTATGTGATTGACAGGGCATGCTAAGTTGCCCAGCCATTTTGCCATGCCCTAATCTCTTGCCTCAGAGTCACTGGGAAAAAACAATTTAGTTTTTCTTGCCCTGGATTTTTAATTACTGTTTTAAGTGTCTACATAACTGAGTGGTTCAAAGTTGTGGCTGCACAGTAGAATCACCTGTGTCCTTTGTAAACAATACATGGCCTTAGTTGGTCAAAGATTGGGCATAGGTGTTGGCATTTAATAAATTCTTTGCAGGGAATTCTAATATAAGCAAGGAATATGAATAAAACATTTAACCCCAAAACAGGTTGTTTAGGAATTTCAGATATCATATGGGATATTCTGAATGACTTATTTAGAAGCTGGGTATCTTTTCTAGTGTTTCTCAAAGAACAGGAATACTGGATGAAACCCTAAGGGTACTCAATTCTCAACATGGTAGTGAGGATTTACTAATATGCTGCCTGCTTGGGTGTTGTTGACCAAACTGTGTCAGAGTTAAGTTGCTAAACACAGAGACCTCTGGCCATGTTGGAAAAATTCATATTCACAG
Organism: Cuniculus paca; assembly: GCA_004365215.1. Lineage (NCBI taxonomy): Eukaryota > Metazoa > Chordata > Mammalia > Rodentia > Cuniculidae > Cuniculus > Cuniculus paca. The sequence continues at coordinate 7,885 of RJWT010033037.1, read as the reverse complement.
TGCTCTGAAGACAAGATAACTTCACAGCTGGGGACATGGGCTGCCAACAGTCCCTATTCCAGAGCAATAAAACTGTCACCTTTGAGATCAATCAGTTCTCTTAACAAGATTTACTGCCTTGGTTCTTACTTCTTTCGTGGACTTTCGTACCCCTCCCCCCACTGCCTGCACCCCCCCCCCAAATCTGCAGAAACCCAATAAATATGGGTGCTCCAGAAAAACTTTTTGTCATAGCTCCTGGATAGTTTTGACCTTCTTGGACTCCCCACAAAATCATATTACATTGTCTCTTTTATTTAAATCTTTGCCATAACTCATTTTAGGAGACTGAGGGCTAGGCCAAGTCTCTGATACTTGGGAGCTCAGATATATCAACTAACTCTTTCTGGAAAAGTTATGTTTCTCTTTGTGTTTGTAACAACATCATTAATACCTCCTAAGAAAGAAACTAAGCTTTAAGTGGAATTAACTAGCTCTGAGTCTTCGGTAGCAAAAGGCCAATTTGGGAATCAGACCTAGGATGCTGTGGTGGATTAATGGATGGACAACTTGTAACACCCAGCTGAACTGTGTCAGCATGGCTGTGTGTGTGGAGAGCTCACCTAAGGATTGTTGCTAACAGAATAAAAGGAGAACTGGAGGAGAAATGGTGTGCTGTTGATTCTCTTGGAGAAGTTTGTCACGTTGGTTTTCCTGATATGAAGTCAGTTGTTCCCTCGTCATCGGAGCTCAGGACCTCTTTGTCGCTGAGGATGGCTGTGGTTCTTTTTGGAGGAGCTCTGGTCTTTACCTTGATCGTGGCTTCCTGGCTTCAGTGCAGATTCCTCAGCTGCTGCCACAGATCCTTCATCCTGCTGGTGCAGGCTTCCTAGCTTCCACCGCTGACCTTTGGGCCTTCCTAGTGCAGGCCCTTGACACAGACTTGCATGAGTCATTGTCATGGGCTCTAGGCCTCCAGCTGGACTCATGCAAGACATTGCCATGGGCTTTAGGTCTTCAGCTGGACTCTTGCAGGACATTGTTGTGGGATCCAGGCCCTCAGCTGAATTATTTGGGTCTCTAGTGTGTGGTGAGATCTCTGGCACTCTTTGGCATTTGAATTTTTGGGTGAATATTACAAAATAATCCTGTAAATTATGTGTCTTCTATTGAATCTATTCCCTTGCAAATCCTGACAACAGATGCTAAATTCCATGCTTTTTCTTTCTGCCACCTTATGTTGCCCTTTAAAATTTTTACAGTCATTTTTCCTCGTTTGCATCATTGAGTTTTACTTTGATTTTGATTTTTTTATTGCTGTTGCCTTAGAGGGTTGAGTTGGTTTTTCATTTTCAAAGAAGGTTGCTTATTAAAGCCCCACTACCACCACCAGCAAACGACGGTTGTATTTTGATCAGGTACTATGGGTGTGTTCTAGGCATAGCCCAGGAGGAATGTGGCTGTATCTAGTCATCATTTTATAAATATTGATGAAGAGTGGCAAAAATGTTTTAAAGGAAACTTTATCTCAAGGAGTGTCTTGGAACTCAGCTGTTTCCTTTCATGTCTTTCCGATTTCCTACCCTGGCACTGAAATCCAAACAGCCAAGGGTGGGCCAATCCCTAGGGTTTGTTCATTATTGTGATATCAGCAATTCTGTACTGGGTTGATTTCAAGGGAGGGTAGCACCAGAAATTAAAATTGCCACACCCAGCCTTTGCCCCCAAGCTGTGACAAATGTTTAGTCACACAATGGCTCCATACTAGGGAGGACTAGTTGCAGATCACTTTGTAAACTCCCTTTATTCCAAGTGTATGAGAGAAGAAAAAGCTCATTCTGTAACAGAAAACTGAGATGAAGAAATATTGCTTAACTTGCCCGAGCATGCACAGTAACGCTAGATCCAATAGAAGGGGGCTGGTCTCTTGGTTGGTTGTGTTTCTTTGGGGCCTGTTCCACCACTTTCTCATTTTCCTTTAATGCTTGCTCATGTAAAAGTTAAGACCAAAGAAATATACACATGCACCTTATCACTGCACAGTTAGTCACAAAATTGAAAACACGTGGGGGGATGATTAAGAAGAAATACAATTTATTCGTTGTGTAAAATATTTAAGTATTAAAAGTAACAGTGTACTGGGCATGGTGGTATGCACCTATAATGTCAACACTATGGGAGGCTGAGGTAGGAGGATCATAAACTGAAGCCTAGCCCGAGCAACTTAGCAGATAGCAAGACATTGTCTTAAAATAAAAGATTAAAAAAGGACTGAGATGTAGTTCAGTGGGAAGGCCCTGGGTTCAGTCTCTAGTACTGGGGAAAAAAAAGGTTATAGTTTTTAAAAGTTTTAAATGATGTAGGAAAATGCATAAAATTAGAAATTAGACATGATCTGTTCTTGTCTATCTGGTTTTCCAACCTGTGAATCTGTTGTAGGCAGATTCTACTGTACCTGCAGATCAGAAAAGAGAGGCAGCTTGGCAGAAAGGACAGAGCAAGGCCTTGGGAGGGAGAATACCTAGGGTAGAGCGTGAAGAACGAGGAGGCAACCACCAAATTCTCTTGCATTACCAGCCATGTACAAAGAGGACACTTCAAAGATAGATCAACCGAACAGAGCTGAGATTGTGCTACACAGGCCCAAAACTTTTTAAGCTTTTTATTAGCTACAACTAAATCTCCACAATGTCCTTGAATTTGACACTTGAGGGTGACTACAGCCCTGGAGGTAAAACTAAACAGGCAAACAAAAGGCTGGGATGTGCAATTACCAAGAATCTACCACTAGGGGGCGCTCAGGTTTCCCTAGCCTCCGAAGGCGGACAAAGGGAAAGTCTCTTTCTGGAAACAGGATGTTTAGGGTGGAGAATTCAGTATGCTACTGGAGAGGGAGGTTGGAAGCTGTCGTATTTGTCTTGGTGACTGAGAGGCATTAAAACGCTAGTTATTTAATATGCTCTGTACTAACCTGGTCTTCACTTCTGTGAACCTAGCAGGTCTGGAGGCTAGCTGATGGAGGGTTCTGGGGTGTGCTACCCCAAACAGATAACTGTTCACTTTAAAGATAGCTTTCTTGTGTATTTTGTATCAGAATGGAGAGCATATTATGCATGAACACGCATGGGCAGACATTCTTACTAACATAAATACATTCCTACTAACCTAAATACTATCTGAATATTGCTTCAGGTTGAAAAATATGTTCCATCCAAATTATGTCTTTCTTTTTTTGGTCAGAATTCCACTGGAGAGAAAATGCTGTCTACATTTCAGAAAGATTTCAGACTTCACTTTAAATTTCATGACGGTCTAGGCTGCCAAAATCCAGGAAAATGAGCCATCAAGCTGGGGACACAGATCACAGGTAGCACCAGGTCCAGGGGCTCTGTCATCCCTTATTCTCTCCATGACTCCTGTACAAATTTGTGGCTCATGATCACTACCAAGATTTCCTGGGGCTCCTACTGTTCTAGGTGCCAGCCTTTCTTGAAGGCTTTCCAGCCTCTAACCAGCTCTCTTCTCTCATATACTCAGTAGGTTCCTCGGAAGGTCTCCTTTATACTTGGGATTATGGGATAAAAAGGTCAGAATAGTGACACCACCTTCTCCCAGAACATTCTTGATCTGGATTTTGCATTCTCACTTCATCTGCAGGAGGTGGCAATCACAAGGTGAGGTTAAACTAGGGGCAAGGCTTTACATGCTCATCTGGCAAGAGAAGGAAAGTTTGCTTGTTATGGGTCAGGTATTGGGCTTAATCCTTTCATTGCCATTATGTTTTATAGTTTTTTCAACACTCTCTGTTTTGTGGATGAGATAACTGTGGGCCAGATGAGTTATGTACTTTCATACAAACCTGGGGATTTAAATTCTGACATTCCAAGTTAAAAACCAAGTATCTTTCAGTATTGGCTTCAAAGCCACTAACTAGTTTAGTCAAACAACTTGAAGTCTTCTTTCATATTCTCTGGCTTCTCCTTGTAATTGAGGGTCTTACAATGGCATTGAATCTATGAATGATGATGACGATGACAATAGCTGGCAACTTTTACTGATCACTTATCATAGGGCAAGCAATGTACTAACCACCGTGCCTTTATAATCTTCAGTTCTCACAATAACTCTGTTATACAGTTTGTTTTATTATCACCATTTCATAGATGAGACAGCCGAAGCTCATGTCAGGAAACATGAACAAACTCCTACAACCAGTAACTGGTAAACTCTGGATACTCACCCTAGGTCAGTACTTAAGCCCAACTATTTTTTTTAAATCTTTTATTTTATTTTAAAATTAGTAAAACCCAACAAAACAAAGCAGAGTAAATCCAATCAAAACACAGCAGTGAAATTGGTATAGAATATCAAAGCAGGGTAATAGGAAAACAGCAATTTAAGCCCAACTATTAAAGCCATTATGCTATCCTATGCATAGTAAGAGTAGGAAGTCTATGGAAAAATACTCAGGGTTATAGGACTATTCATCAAATTCTTTTAAAAATCAGAAATAGTAGCCAAAAGGTGGAGCAATCATATCTTTGTGTGGCATGAGACAATGATGCAGCTGAGGGAAAATGCTTACATTCTAAAACAGGAAACTTTCTAACCCTCCTGCTTAGAAAAATAACCAACCCTGATTATTTTCATTTATTTTGTTTTTGAATTGGAAATTCAAGGAGTCTGGTTTTAATTGCATAGGAAGTCAACCTGGACTGTTATTCTTTATTAAGAGCTTGTTTTGTCATTTCTCTAACCAGTAGATGGACTTATCACCAGGCATCTAATTCATGGGTGTTTCTGGTTCAGCGAATGTCTTCAAGTAACTAAGGTTGAATGGGAATGAATGGCTTTTTTATTGCAAAGTGCTAGCTGTAAAACAATACAAAATGGAATGATCTGGGAAAGTGAAAGTATGGCTAACATTGAACTTGAGGTAATAGGTCTTAGCACATTGAACCCGAGTCAGTAGTTCCCATATTCTCCTATTTGCAATGGTGGAATGAGACAATGGAGCCCTTTTCTTTCACAGCACTTCAAAAAGAATGAAGCATCAAACCAGATCTCAGTAACTAGTTCATAACTCTTTGGAATAATATTTTTAAAATCCCCAAAGTTTGAGTATTTCCCTAACAAGATTGCAAAGAACAAATACAAGTATGCATTCATAAGCAAGAACCAGATGGGCACCATCTGCATATTGAGATATGAGTAGTTCTGCTAACTGGTGAGTTGAGCCTGCAGTGTCTTGGATGACTCATTAAGGAGATAGGTATTGAATGAACAGGATAGGATGGAGGCGCAGGGCTATGGTCCCCAGGAGGACAACTCACTTTCATTCCCTAGGTGGCAGCACCAAACAAGGATTTAGAAGACCCTAAGGGTGTGGTCTCTTAGGGAAGGAGTACCTGCAGGCATTCAGAAAGAAGCTAGATTTACTGTGTGGTGGTAAAGGATGTGGCAATGGGAGGCAATGTAGTGAGGAGTTAGAATCAGTAAATCTTCATCGAGTCCAGCTCTGCCACTAGCTGGCTGTGGGATCTGGGGGCAGCTCTTCTGTCAGCATCCCCCTTCTGTTTCCTCATCCTCATCAAATAAATGGGGTTGGAGGTGAGGTCATCTCTAAGTACCTTTAGACATTTTATGACTCACAGTTTGATGATCCCTCTGGCATATTTACTGCCCTCTTCACAAGGAAAGAACCTCATTACATTGGTTGGGATGAGGAGCGTTTGTGTGTGTGTGTGTGTGTGTGTGCGTGTGTGTGTTCCAGAGACAATTTGCCACAGATTTTAAAAGGGTTCTTCCACGAAACAATATGCTCCCCTTCACAAATTAAAACAATATTGCTCTCCCAACATTAGTGAAGGTGTTTTATCTGTGTTGTTGACCTATCTTGCCCACTTATCACTCCTCCACAGCTGGATCCGCTTGCTGGCCAGCAGCTGTGCCCACACAGGACAGCGCTTTTCAGCAGGTCTTCCTTCCAAGTGGGCTTATGGCTATACTGCAAGTTAGAATATACTTGCTCTTGTGTGTGTTCCAGGCATTGTGCTAAGCCTTTAGTGCACATCACGTGCATATATCTCTTTTATTCTACCCTCAAGAGGTTTTAATTGCCTTTGTTTAAACAGCCTCTTAAGTCAAATTTGCCCTAATAATAACTAATACATACTGTGTTTCTTATGTGCCAGACACCATTTAGGTGCTTTATGTATATTATTTATTTAACCTTCAAAATCACTCTGTGTGTTACCATTAATACTTAGTATTCTTTGTAGATGAAGATTGAGGCCTGCAGAGGCTAAGTCGCTTGCCCAAGGTCATACAACCAGTACATAGCAGAACCAGGATTTGAGACCTGGCAGCCTGGCTCTAGGACCCTCCATGACATATTTAGAAGAAGACTAGGGACCTATGGATGCAGCTTCTATTTTTTTCCCACTAGATTAAAAGCAAGTTTTTGAGTTTTATTTCCCCAACTTGGTAATCTGTTACAGGAATATTCTAATTTAACTTTATTTCCTTCCTAGGATTTAAAGCATAAGAATATCTTTGCAATAACAAATCCCACCACAACTCCCATGCACACAATGTGATCTTTGCTGACATTTGAACTTTTTTTTCACTTTGTAGTACAGGTTGGAGATAGCCTTCTCTCTCTTTCTTTCTTTCTTTCTTTCTTTCTTTCTTTCTTTCTTTCTTTCTTTCTTGTTTGATTGGAAAGGAAATAGCCCTTGCAAGATACAGAACCATCACTAGGATAAAGGAGGCAGATGCCCTTGGTACCAGGTTGCAAGACTGTCTGAAGGGGTGAGTTATAACGATACAAGAAAGATATCTGTACCTTGAATGAGTCCTTTACAGTGGGGCATAGAGATGGGAAAAAAATGAAGATACTCTGAATGCCAGCAATGTCAACTGTGGAGTCAAAGGCCACATGCTGTTGAAAGGATCTGGCTGGAGTCCCGGGTCACACTGGAGAAGCCCTGGTGAATTTTCCAAGGCTGACTAGAGGATACTGTGACTATGCTTATAAGGGTTTTCATTTCAACTGTAGGAAAATTGGCCCATTTCACAGATATTTTGTTTAATAGTCTTTTGAGGACTTCTCTGTGGAGTTACTCTGGAAACACAAACTACTGTGTCCAGTTTTGAGGTGGAGAAAATGAAATTTTCAGTGATTAAGCTGCAGGCCTGCAACTCACCACAACCTGATGTGACCAAGAAAATAGCTCAGTATTTCAGTAGAGCTTCCTCTCCTCTCCAGCCTGGCTCCTTTCCTGAGTCTTAGAGCAGACACAAGTGTTTATGTGATGTCTGTCTGGAGCCAAGGTGAGCATGGAATGTGGCTTCTGCATATCTTGTTCAGTATTTATGCATCGCAGAGGTGTTTCAAATTCAGCTTCACAGCCAAATTGGCCATTGGCCACTGACTTCAGTTTCTCCAGAGGGACAACTCGCTGAACAGCAAAAGGTTTTTACTCCTAAGGAATTTAAATCACAATCTATCTCTGTTCCTCAGAGAGGAAAACAAACAAAGGCTAATCTTCTGATAGTGAGAGTTTATTACTTATCCAATACCATTTGGAGCACACTATCATGGGCCCAGTGATTCTCAACAAGTTTACCAACTCTCTCTCCAGCATCAAACTGTCTGGGTTGCAACTGCACAGACCAAAGGTTCATGCTATGTGTTTCCCACATAGAGCCTCCCCCAGAATTGTTCTTTGAAAAGAGGTTGGTAAAAAAGAAAGAAAGAAAGAAAGAAAGAAAGAAAGAAAGAAGCCTGCAGTGCCAGAAAGGACTAGAATTGGAAATAAGTGCTGTAGGAGCTCTGTCCTTGACTCCTCAGAGTCCCATTGTTGTAGTCAGGGGTTGCAGGGAGAAGAATTACAATCAGGAC
>RJWT010033036.1:0-13995 GCA_004365215.1 Cuniculus paca | reverse complement strand
GTAAGAGAAAAGGGTAGGATTCAACCACAACTTTTTGTTACCAATTTCAAGGACCTTGGCAGTATTTAGTAAACTCAGTGCAGGAGTTTGTTGTACATTGTTCTTGGAGAAGTTGATTTCCTTCTTTTTCTAATTCGTCAATGAGTTACGAGGCCCCTCCTCTTCTCCCTTCCTTCTCAGAGCTTGCAGTGTTTTTCTGGTGTTATTCTGTAAAATACAGTTTTGAAGTCTATCTTAATTGTGCTTGTGAAGCCTAGCATGGTGGCAGATGCCTGTCATCCCAGCACTTGGGAGGCACAGGCAGGAAGATTGCAAGTTCAAGTCTTACCTTGGCAACTTGGTGAGACCCTGTCTCAAAGTTAAAAAATAAAAGTGAAGAGAGGGCTAGTGATGTAGCTCAGTATAAAGGCCTTGAGTTCAGTCCCTAATTCCACAAAGAAAGGAGAGAGAGAGAGAGAGAGAGAGAGAGAGAGAGAGAGAGAGAGAGAGAGATTGGAAGCTCCTTTACTTTCTGTGTGGTAATTATCTTACCCTTAGCTTTTCAGAAATTCACCTTTGTCACATAACCTGCCTCTCCTAAATTTCAGATTCTTTTTCCTTCTTTCTTAAAGAGCTTTTCTGCCTCCTCAGTTTCCCTCCTTGTCTATGTCTCTCTCTTTCCCTTATGTCTTGATCTGAAGCTACTGTGCCCTGTGGGACTTTCTCCCAGTCCATTTTGAAGTCGGTCACTTATCCATGATAAATGTACTTACTGAAGCCTTTCATTTTTGATTTACAGGGGAAGAAAGGCCCTGGGTTCTGGTGACGTGATTGTGCTTTGGCGCATGCTCAGGGGAAGATGTAATCGAGGGGTGTTAAACATCTTGTTTTCCATTCTTTTTTTCATTTCCTGTGCAATTCCATATGATAAATATTCATTGACTACTCAGGTTTAAGGGATGTGTAACTGTAAGGCAGAGCTCTTCTGTACAGAGTTTACCATATCACTGAGAAGTACAGGGCTTCAGGACAGGCTAATCTATGTATAATTTGAGAAACGAAGGGTAGGTATGGGAGAATTCAGGGCAAAGAAAATAATATCCTCCAAGACTCAAACCTTAGTAAGAGCATGGTACATTGGGAAAACTGTACGGCCGGAAGGTAGTGATCAGAGGAGACAGAGAGAGGTATTAGGTAAGAAAAGTGGGCAAGGATGTGATACAGAAGCTAGAGATTTCATCCTAAAGACAAAGAGAGAAACTATCGGAAGGTTGAAATAAAGCATTGGTGTGACATGAAATCTCTTTTAAGTGGTCCTTGTGATTGCAGCATCCAGGTAGCACAAGAGACAAACAACTGGAGGAACAAAACACATGGTAAAGGAGCGGACTTAGACTCAAATAGTAGTGGAAGAAATAGAAACAATAACAGATTACAAAGGTTTTTGTTTAGAAATGACAGGACATGCTGATGATTAAGTTACATGGGGTGAAGCAAGAGAATAACCAAGTACCTATGTGTGTAAGTCTCTCTAAGAGAGTTGATCTAATCAAGTGCTTTGGGCTACGATATGAAGACACAAATGCTGTACCTGGGGCAATCTTAACTAGTCCTAAGAGCAGCCCTTGCCACCTTCACCCAAAGCAATGACTATGCTGATCCCACAGTAGAGCCATCCCCAGGAAATGAGCAGAGCCTCTCCAGAGCTCAGTTTTTGACTTTGCTCACCTGAAAAGCATTGTGCAAAGCATGCTCAGCTCAGACATACCCTTTCTCTGGCAGAGAGTCGGAAGTTCTTTTCTTACAAAGCACCAAAGAAGTGAATCTGGCCACATTCTGTTGATTTGCCTTAGAAACATAGAAAGGGAGAGACCAGTCATTTCCTGAGGAAGTCAACCAGTTAATTGTCAACTATGCTGAGCAGGACTTCTTCCTTGCTCTACTGTGGGACTCCTGATGGATGGGCATGGGCCCTGTGGTAAGAGATGGCTCCACAAATGCGCAGAGACTATTGATTCCAAATAGACAAATGAGAAACACATCCAGTCTAACCAGCCAATCAGAACTCATCATTTTGCCCCAATAATGTCCATCGATTGCCCAGAACTATTATTAAGAAAAGCTTTTATGCTTGTTTTACCTTCAGTGCCCTTCTTCCAAGGTCTGCTATTTCTCCTAATTTAATTTTCAGTGAAACCTTGATTCATTAAAACAAATTGGTCCCCTTAGCTGATTCTTTAGACCTTTGTTAGTTTCACTTGTTTGTATGAGGTATGATGTTTTTGGAGTTCAAAAAAAAAATAAAGGAGAGGTATTATTTTATTAACAATTTTAATTATCTAAAGGTAAAGGTATGGGAAGTACCAGAGTCAGTGATCATTTCACTTATTTACAATCCCAGTGGGCCTGTCTCTTCATCCTCTGGGAAGGCAGAGATGGTTTGGGAGAGATTGACTGGGTAAGGAGGCAGAAGCATTCAAACTCCATCCCTCTGGGATTACTCTTCTCCCAGTTGCTGTTTTTATAGCCCCAGAAGCTGGTGCAGAAACTGATAAAAATATACCTGCACATTACACAGCTCCCGCGTGTTCACTTTCTAATGAGTGTTGGCAAGGTGCTGTTTTTGAGATTCTCTTTGTCTTAGCAAGAAAATTCTCTGGGGGTGTGACAGCCTGAAGCAATTTTCTTTGCCCAAAGATTAGGCTGAATTACTGATCTGTGGTCATTGCAGCGTCCAAATTTCCTGCCTGATCTTCAGTCTTTGTTGAAGAATAGCATCTCTGTAATTGGGTCATGGAGAGCCCTGGTCCAGTGTTAAGGGAGCTTCCGTGAGTCCCATTCCTGTGCCTGTCATGCATGCTCCCTGGCCCACGCCTATCAGTTGGCCCAAATGATATTTGCAGGTTAATACTGAAGACTGATTTCTCTTTGGTAAAAGTGGAATTTCTTCCCAATGGTTCTCAATTTTTCCCCTTGTTTGTCCCTCTGTGTAAACTCAAGAGTATGTGGTACCATGTACTACGGATTGTGTACGTTTATCAACCTCTGCCAGTACCAAAGGGTGCTTTGTATACTGTAGTGTGTCTGCCTTTTTCAATGGTCTATAAGATTTCTTTCTCTGTGAATGACACCCATTGGCCCCCAAAACTTACAGAGTAGATATAGCTAATACACCGTGGGTCTGTGAATGAAAAACCTTTCTTCATGCTGAGAACAGCCAATCACAGAAACCTCCAGCCTGGAGAATCCTCAAATGTAGGGCTGTAGGTGACCTTGGTTTTGCTTAGTGTCTGATATGATACTGCAAGAAAGACTGCCAAAGTAGGAGGGTGGGGTGAGATGGGATGTGACTTTTGCATAGTTTTGAAAGTTAATGTGCCGAGCTGATATTATTAAATGTAAGATGTTAGGTAAGTGAGGGAGTTCTATGACAACGAGGTCTTGAGATACCTGGCTTAATGAATTCCTTTCTCAGCACCCCTCCCCCAACAAAGAACATGGATCCCACCCCTGGACTCACAGTCTGATAGTAGAACCTGAACAACCGTACTGGCCCTTAATCATCAGGGCATTTGGGTGGGCATAGATTTCAGAGGTCACTTATTGTGTTTTCATGTGTAGTCACACTGATGAAGACCAGAGCTCTAGAAGCTTGGAGTCCTCAGGCTCTCTGAGGGTAGAGTTTTCATTGGTAAGGAAACCAGCACTTGCCCTTCTTGGAGCTCATGTTGACAGACTGTTACTCAAAGACTCCAGAGGAACAGTTTCCATGAATCCAACCATGACAATTCTACAATATTGAAAACATATTAAACTGACATGAGTGACAGACATAATTCCTACAGGGGTTGGGTAGTTTTGTTATGCAGCTTAGCTCCAGGAAAGACAGAAAGAGCTGTTGGACTCTCTGAAACCTTTTAAGAAAACAGAAATTCTCAGCTTTGTGTATAATACCAGTTATGCTCAAGGCTTTTCTTGTTTAAGTTTTCCCCTACATTCTCTACGATTTTACAGTTAATGTCTACAGTAGTTTCCAGAGGATGCTTGAGTTAATCTTCAGTCTTAGGTGGGTGAAGGAATTTAGCTCCCTTCACTGCACTACCTATATTCTGATGAGAGGAAGAAGAGCACTTTTTTGCATGAAGATAAATTCCCTTTACAGATAATTAATTATATCGTGGGTCCAGCATGATGTACATATGTGGTGATAGACTAGCTCAGGAAAGGGTTGTAATTGTGACTTTGCTTTTTCTCCCTCCTTGCCTCTCTTGGAACCTTTGTCCTCCTCACTCCCTTGTAGGCTGTATCTGCCTGCTTCCGTTTTTACAAACAATGCTAATCTAAAAATCACAATTATTACTACACAGTGTGCTCCAAAAATGGGTGATGTGGCTGTGAGTGTGTCATTAAGTCCTAGATACACATAGTCCTGCCACCCCTCCTAATTAAGGAATTGCCCCACCTTTGGACCCTGTTGGCTGCTTCTTAGAGAGAGAGAGAGCACCTGGCTTGCAGGGCAAGGGTGAAGTGGCTTCATGAATGGGGACCTTGCCACAGTGTGGCCCCAGAACAGCAAATTCTGTTGGAAACTTGTTAGAAATGCAAACTCTGGGCCCCATCCACCTATTCAATTCCATTTTGTTGCTCAGCAAAACTGCCCCGTGACTCATACACATTACAGTTGGGGGAGTACTGGGTCATAAAATATGTAGATGGGTGAATCACAGGACTCAAACTAGGAGATTCCCATTTTTTAGAACAATCATGAAAGAAAAATTCATGTCTGCAGAAACTAAAGTCTTTAATGCAAACCATGAAAGGAGTATTTGTGACATTCTTTGGAATTGTGCTCACACAAGTTTTTTCCTTTAAAAGAGTATTTTGGAGGAGTTAAAGGAGAATAATAATGATGTTATTAGACAAATATTCAGAACTTCTATATGCCAAGCATTAGGGGTAGAGCCACATCAAACAGTTACCTGCAGTAGCAATTTACAGAGAAGGAAGACATTGAATAAATACTGCTGTTCAGAGCTCTGTGGGAATTCTTAAACACCAGGCTCACCTTTTGCAAGATGTTAAGCTGATAGTTGAAAAACAAACAAATACAGAGTTGGGAAGGGAGTGCTAGGCAGAGAAAACAGGACAGAGGCACAGAGACCAGAGAAGCCCAGCTCTCAGGCCAGTCCTATTAGCTGGAATATGGGGAAAGGGACACAGGGTCACTTCCTGCAGGTGTTGTAAGCCTAGTCAGCTATGCTTTATTCTTACGACACTGCGGAGCCTTGGAGGGGCTTTTAACAAAGAATTTGAGCAGGAAGTGTGCAGAGAGAGAATGTCCTGCCTGTCATCCTTGGTCAGACTGCATTGATTCAGGCTGGAGGCAGAGATGTCTGCTCCCTGCTGCTTCCGCAATGACAGTGTCCTCTGTCAATTATGCCTTAAGGGACAGAACCCCAGACATCAGTTCAGAAACCACATACTCACACATTACTGTCTCTTTAAAGGATGAGAAACCAGGGAGAGTAGAGAGTGTTGAGTTTGGTTGATGGTAGTAAAGTGAAGCACCCCCAATCTCATCGGCCATGAGGACACTGATGGGCACTCGCTCCCACTCAGCAAGCAGTGAGGAGTCCAGGCACTCTGACAGGTGTGGGGACACGATAGGGAGCAAAATGGAAGACTATTTCTGGAGCTTACCTTGGGGTTGGAGGTTGAGAGACTTGCATTGATTTCCACCCTTATGTTCTTAATTGCATGGACACTGACACTGCATGAGTTTGGGCTAGAGAGTCTGCTGTCTTCCCTTGTGGCTTAAGCTGTTGTCACCTTTACCATAAGAAATGTTACCTGAACAGCTTTTAAAAATTTAAATCTATTTTTTCCTATCCCTGTAGGTGTGGAAGACATTCGTCATTGTCCAATAGCATTTTTTTGGATGCTTATTCTGTGTCAGACAGGAGTCCAAGTATTGTGTGATTAATTCAATCTTTGCAAATCGGAATTATATCACCACTTTACAGAGGAAGAGGGAGCTTCTAGGTGTATGTGACTTAGGCTATAGCAGGCAGAACTGGGGGCCAAGTAAGAGAAGGTTATCCTTTGTGTTATGCAGGCCCAAGATTTTCTGTACACTGCTTCTCTCAATAGAGACAGCCAGGAAAACTTCTAAGGAATGACAACTAGTGATGTCATGTTCATTGCTTACTGCCCTTCTTTGGCTGCCCAAGACTCAAAAACTAACGTACAGGAATGCTTAAAAGGTAAGCTCAGGCATGTTAAAATTGCAATGAGTTTATTTAAACATTCAGTGATTCATGAATCTAAGAACAATAAACTACAAGTGTTTCAGGAAATCTCTCTCTCTCTCTCTCTCTCTTTCTTTCCGTGGGGATTGAACCCATGGCCTTCACAGTGAATTACATCCTCAGTCCTCATTTTTTGTTCTTATTTTCATTTTTAAAATTTTGAGACAAGGTCATGCTAATTTGCTAAGTTTCTCAGGCTGAGCTTGAACTTACTATCCTTCGTACCTCAGCCTCCTAAGAGTGCTGGATGTATAAGCATGTGCTACCATGCCTGGCTCAGGAAAAGTTTTTTTGTTTTGTACCAGGGATCAAACTCATGACCTCACACTTGCCAGGTTAGTGCTTGTGGCACTGAGCTACATCCCATGCAGAAAAACTTTTATAAGGTATTTGTGGAAACAAGATTAAGAATATATTTGGTTGTCTAAAGCAGAAAATCCATTGTCAAAGGTTAGTTGGTGACTTTCTGATTGGTTATTCTTATATTTAGTTTTCCTAGATTATGACCATTCACTTGGAGTTGGGTTTTGTTTTGTTACAGTAAGAATCCAAGATGTTTTCATATTAGGACTTACTTACACAGCTCCACACAGGTGGCCCCTATTTCTCTGCTCAGCCCCACTTCTGGGCACCCTTAGCCCACACCATTCCATTTTTTGCATCAAGCCCTTATTTTACTTCCTACCTCTTGTCTGTTTCTTGTTTCATGCATCCCATTTTCAATAACGACAATGTTTCCTCTTCACCTGTTTTCTCTGATAAAATTTCAGATCTCAGGTCGAAGTTTATTTACTCTGGAAAGTTGAGCCTAACTTTTCCTAACTAGAGCACATTCTTTTTTTTTTTTTTTGTACCTGGGAAGGAACTGATGACCTTGCGGGTGCCAGGCAGGCACTTATACCACTGAGCTAAATCCCTGGCCCGCTTTATATATTCCTTTATTTTCACATACCTCTCCATTTGCAATGCTTAAGAAAGTTTTAATTTTATACTTATTAGTGCAATGGTTTTCAGACTGTGATCTCCCTCAGCAGCAGCATCAGTGTTGCTTGGGACGTGTTAGCAATGCACATTATCTCATCCCCATTCTAGACCCAGTGAAACTCTGGAGGGGGTGGTGCCCAGAAATCCAAGTCTACTAAGGTGCCCAGTTGATTCCAATGCACATGGAAGGTAGGAGCCGCTGCTAGGTTTACATCTGTAATGATGCCTTTTCCCCTTGTGACTGTTGATTTCATCAGAGCAGGGACTTGATATCTTCACTTCTTATCCAGTACATATTAGGCATTCAATTAATAGTCATTTAGTGGATGATTGAATGAGCTCATTTGATTTTTTAAAACATCTCTAAAGAGGTATATTTAAGCTTTACAGATAAATAAAAGCACCTGAGGCTTTGAGAGTTCTGATAACTACTAGGCATAGGTATGACAGGTCCAGTGATATGTACAAGTTTTCTCTTTGGAGAAAATACCTACAATATGACAGCTCTAGGAAGAAAACATCTTTGTTAAATAGATTCCAATGATATTTCATGGATAGAGTTAGGGAAAAGTGTCAGAGCTGTACCAATCTGAAATAAACTTGTTTTGCTTCCTCCCTTACTGAAGCCTGTATTGAGAAGAGTATACCAGCTCTTCTTGGGATGACCAAAATAAATACTATTTCAGAAAGCTTGTACTATCACTATATCTACCTGTTTACTCTCTGTATTATGCAAAAATTCTATGCACATTTTTTCAAACAATGCTAGGAAGACAGTGGTTTATTGAGGAGAATAATAGTCAGATAAATATTAAATACTTCCACTTGGAAAAATATGGATTTCTTTATGTATTTGCATGCTTTTAAAGGTGGAAATTATGAGAGGTATTTTTCAGAATGCTGCTTATAGCAACAAAATACTAGGTGTATTTTATTTCCCACTGAATTATTTACCTAAAATCATTTAGGATATTCTGGACTCTGTGCATGCAATTTATATGAGTAAAATATCCAACAAGAAAAACTGTTTTTACATTTTGTAACACTTCCAAATGGTTTTTCACAGAATGAAAGTTTAGTTGCATTTGCTTTTAAAAAATCATTTCCTCCCTCCCACTCCCACTTTTAAAAATTGCCATTGTTTAAGAAAAAAACAAAACAAAGCAAAAGAAAAAAAACACAACAAAACAGCTGTACTTGGCAGCTGGTATGGAATCATGGCATTGAGGAACTGGGAAATTTGCACAATTAACAGCTATACATAGATCTACTTCCAGGATGGAAATGTTCAATGGTGCACCACCAGCCTGGTCCATGTGACAGACTGATTAAAATCTTACTTACATTTTTTACAAGTTCTTGCAAATGCAGTATTTCTTATGTAATATTTATTTTAGAGATTAGGGTTTTGTTGAAGGGAAATGAGACTTTTACAGGATACTCTTCTGTCTTCTCAGCTGATGTCGCTAGCATGGCTGTTGACTCTGATTTTGATAACTAGCTTTGCTGTCTCCTCAGAACTTGTTACAGCCAGTTGGAACATGTTCCCCTTCTACTTAATGCCCGAATCTTAAGACTGATTGTTCTGGGTTTCAAAATGATGATTAAAATAGGATTTCGAGCATCAAGATTGCATATTGTGTACCTCCAACTTGTAGGAGGCCTGGTACACGTCTTAAAACTGCTAAAACACCATGTTTCACAAAGGAAACAGAAAGGCCGTCACTAAATGACTTGCTAAATGTAGTGAAATTCTCGATACAGCGTGGTTTCCTGAGTTGAATCTAGGAACATTAAGGGACATCAACGGAAAAACTCGTGAAATCTGTGAAATTCTGGAATTTAATGGCAATGTGCCAACATTAGCTTCGAAGTTTTGAAAAATGTTCATTAGATTTTGATAGAGACACAATGGAAATCTCTAATGATATTCCTCTTGCCTTCTCCCAGCTTTAAGGGGATATATGAGGATTTGACTGACCATTATAACTATGAACTTGTCTTTTGTGGATCAAGGTTATTCAAAATGCATACACCCTTGTGAATCAGGCACTACAGTTGAATTCAGAGAACTTGACACATGCCTGCCACTTTATAATTGTGTGGTCTGTGGTCAGTTAATTTATCTGAGTATCTAATTTGTCATCTGCATGATGAAAGTATTGTTTTGCTGGTGTAGATAATGAGACTGCTCTTAGAGCGAAGTTAAAATGAAACAGTGCTGTAAAAGGCCTGTAATCACTGTGCTATAGAAATGTAGAAAAGCTGCTCAAAAACCATCCAGTCATGCCCCCCATGACTAATGACAATAGCGAATGGTACTATCCAGTTTCCAGTCTTCAGTAACTTGAACTACATTGCTTTATTAAAGATGAAATGACAAGGCCTTTCCTAAAACTGTAGCCAAATACGGGCTTTATCCTCCTCTGGTGGACAATCTAAGTATTGCAACCTTTCCTTGGCTTTCAGTGTGTGGCAAGGGGCAGCTCCGGGCAGCTCCAGACAGCTCCTTAGGTATTTTGGTAGCTCTTATCCAAGCTCCTCCTTGAAGGCAGTGCATTCGTTGTTCTTTCTTACCGGGCTTCAGATGGCCTTACAACGACACTGTTCTGTTAAATGTGTCATGTTCTGAGGATCCTGTGATGCGTTCACCCTTATACCTGCGGAGTTTATTCTGTTGCTTTTTCCTTTTCTGATTTATTTCAGCATAAAGCCTGTAGTGGCAGGAAGCAAAATCTTAGTTTAGCTGAACTGTAGCCCGAGCAATGTCCCCAGCAAAGAGGTGTAACCATGGATTTTCCCTTGCGGGAAAAATTCACTCAACATTTAATTTTGTCAACCTTCGCTGTGTTCTCTTTGTGCAGGCAAAGCAGCAGTACTGGTTCAGGAAAGGGACGTTTCCACCCTTCCTTTAGCTCCCTGGCTGTCTTCTTCAGCTAGCTACCAAACAAAAGATGCTCTCACTCTAACCTCACACAATCAAAAGATGTTCTCACTCTAACCTCACATAATCGTTCATGAGAGCCTACTCCTCTAGAGCAAGGATAGACATCTGAGGCCAAGAGAGTTGCTGTCCACAGGAGAAAGAGGCACTGCACTAAGACTTCTCATTCTCGAAGGAAGTGGTGAGGAGCCTATGATGTGCGTACTGCAGAGAGCACGCAGCGCCCTCTGTTGGCACACAAGCCAAGTGTACGAGTTGCTTTGCTTTTTTTTTTTTTTTGCGGGTCTGGCTGTGCAGTTCTGACTGGCCTTGAGCTCACTTTGTAGCCCAGGCTAGTCTCGAACTCACAACGATCCTCTTGTCTCAGCCTCCCGAGTGCCGGCATTATAGGTGTGCACCACCAGGCCTGGCACGAGTTGCTTTTTCAACAGAGTTGTTTAATTGCAGGATTGGCACTTTGAGGTAAATAAGTGGATTTGGGGTTGCAGTTTGGGCACTTGTCTCTAAAAGGTTCGCCATCACTGCATCATCAATGCCCACTTCATTTTATTAGATAGAGTTTACCTCATGTTTATTACTATTGCTTTGTGAGGTATATACAATGTCTTTTGATTTTCCCAACAATACTCAAAGGTATTATTCTTTAAAATAGATACACAAAAGAGGAAACTGGGACTCAGGGAAGTTAACTTACCTAAATATAACCACAAGGTTATGGGAAGCAGAGAAGATACTATTTTGTTTATACAGATGTATAGCTGGGTACTATCACTCAGTATTCTTTTAATGTGACTGACTGTTCTGTATTCCTATCACACAGCACTTGTCAATCTTTACATATAATTTCCCCCCTGGAGACTCTGGAATTGGCCTCACATTGCCTCTTTGATCTGACTCTAAGCAGTCATTATTTCTTGATTAGGGTTGGCACAAAAGATAAATCCTATTTTGTGAATAAATGTTTGTTAAAAGGAAGGAGAAAAAAAGAAGTCGCTAGGCTAACACAGTAAGGGATAGCTTCACAGAAGGAGCAGATATTCAGCTCAGCCTTGGAACAAGGATGTAAGGTCTGGTTAAGCAGAGTTAATTAAGACACTAGCTTAATTATTGGGCTTTTGCTGTATGCCAGGTCTGGAGAGTGGTTGCTGTTAATTTATTTAAAGTAAAGACTATAGTATTTATTGGAGATACATGTCATTAGCATGCCCACTCTACAGATGAAAAACTGAGGTGTAGAGAGGTTATAAGTAGCTTGTTCATGATCACACAGTCCATTCAAGGCAAAGCCTGAATTCTAATGAAGATACCAGACTGCTCTTTTGAAGAAAACAAAAGACATTATGGTAGCCATTGCTGATTTCCTATTGTCTTGTTTTTAAGTCCTATAATGCTTTCACTCTTTTGTTTTGATTGGTTTTGTCCTATTTTGTTTTGTTTGATTTTGTTGCATGTGATGGTATGGACAGCTATTTTGAAGAAAACAAGAGACATTCTAGTAGCTATTGTTGTTTTCATGTTGTCTTGTTTTGAAGTCCTGTGTCGCTTGCATTGTTCTGTTCTGAATTGCTTTATTCTGTTTTGTTTTGTTTTATTCTCTTTTAAATAAATAAAAAAAAGATACCAGATTTAGAGCCTGCCCTGTTAATTGATTGATCACAGTTTTAAAAGGGCAGAGATGTCTGTTCACTGATGTATTCTAAGTGTATATTGGGTGCTTATTAGATAGTGAATGAATGAATACCCTCTTGCTTTGGCAAGATAAAAGAGGGATGTTTTTTCAAATAGGAGAAATAGCAAAAGTAATGATATAGAGGAAAAAAATGCCAAAGATATGTTAGCAAATGAATGGATCTCTAAAGGGCAACAGTTGAACACACATTTGGCCATGTGGCTTGGGGTGACCTCAGGAATCTGGACTTTACTTCACTAGTGTTATCAAGGTGATCACTCTGTCCCTGTTGACATTTGCATAAACTGTGGCTGCTGTGTTTTATGATCCCACTTGAAGATTAATTCAATTACTTACTAGTGGATTGTAGTCTAACAAAATGAACTGTTTCTAAATTCTGCTTATGGGACCTTTGAGTTAACAAACTTGGTGTGTTTGTAGGGCTGGAAAAGGTTGGGATTTTTTGGAGGAAGTCAGCATCAGGAGGAAAATGGTATCATGTCTTGGAAAAAAGTAGATAAAATACACGATTCTAACAAGCTCTTGGTTATTGACAACTAGTTCTTTTGTTTTTCAAAGTACTAATTACCAAACAGAGAAGATTAGGTCACTGTAAAAACGTACTGGGAATTTTCTGAGCAACTCACATTTCATATAAATTGAAGGTATTTCAACACATTATATTATCACATAAAATGCCATATCTAGAACTGGGGAAAGGAAATTAATCATCAAACAGTCTTTATTGAGAATTCAGTTGTATGAAAAGATAGGAGTGGATCATATTCTCCCTATAACACTTTTCCCTTATTCTTCACAATATGTATTTGATCTTGAGATCTGGTTTCTTGAGAAAAATCTTCCACTTCAAAAATTGGAATTAATCCAGGTAGTATTTGGGGGTATTGCTGCTGATGGTCAAGAGAAATGATTCCTGGACTACCAATGGGCTGAGAGTATAAAAGTGAAAACCCACTAAAAGGCAGAGGGAGTTGCCCATGAGGTAAGGTGGCTTTGTGAATGTGCAAATAACTCTGATTTCGGAGGGGAAAGGGTATGCAGTCAATCAACCTCTCTGAAGATATTTAACGGTTTAACTTAATGATATTTTCACTCACAATACTTTTTTTTATCTTGTCTCAGGCCGAGAAGACAGTGTTAGTTCTGAGCAAAACTGAAGTTGAACTTTTTCTTTACTGTATTCTCCCAGATGAAAAATCTTATCAGATTGATAAAATGGGAATGAAACCTAGCAGTTTGACCAAAAAAAAAAAAATCATTTCCTTAATGAACGAGTCTGTGGCTGGTGGGGGCCTCATTTGAAGAATTAACGAGGACTAAGGAGGAGTGGCTTCTCATGGGAGCGTCTCTCAGGATTAGCGGTGTATAAGTATGTTAGAAATAAGCGCTGGTGGGCACTTTTTGGACAGCATTTGGTATACACTCTGGGAAACAGAGAAATAACATGACATTTTTGTATAAATTATCTCAGTGGAGTCATAACAATTCACATTAAGTGGGAAATTATTATTTTTGCTTTGTAGATGGGGAAATTGAGGCTCAGATGGATTAGATTCTTAGCCTCAGGCCCTGCAAAGAGAGAGTGGAATAAGGTTTCAAGCTCATATCTGTCTTACTCCAAAGACCATTCTCTTCACTGCCAAACTGTTGATGAATAGTGATTTACAAAGACCTGTTTGTCTCTTAGCAGTGCCCCATTGTCCAAGAGGGACCGAACCTGCTTTCTCAGGGAATTGTCATGGGATCTTGGCTCCTATTTTTTTTCCAGGTTAACATGTACTATTTATTCATTATAGTCTTGCTGTTTTTAAAATTTAAAAAGGACTTCTTCATCCACTTAATGCAGGGATAGAGTTGGGAAAGAGAATGAACAGAATTAGATTCTAATAGCAGCTCTTCCTTTTGCTAGCTATGACTCTGTCTCTCAAAAAGTTGCATAATCTCTGTGAGCCTTGGTTTCCTCACGTGAAAAGTGGAATTTAAAGTATTACTGGGTGCATATTTTTGTGAGAATTAGTGAGTTAATGCCTGCAGCACCTGGTCCATCAGGGGTGTCAAAAATGTCCATGTGCCGACTCCCCACAAGGAAC
>RJWT010033035.1:0-13991 GCA_004365215.1 Cuniculus paca | reverse complement strand
CTTCAGCAGGGATGTCCTAGGAATCCAGGGATAGAACCTTTGCTCTTCATATTCTTCCGAGACTGAAAAATGCAAACAAAATATGAACATGGAGGAAATGACGCTTTCTGATGGAAATGGCACCTGAGCAAAGGGCATTTGGGGAGGATGACAAGAGCACCAGGGAAGGAGTCAGTGGCCTGGGCGAGGGGCAGAGGGACTTGAAGGGAAGTCACAGCAGATGCTCCTGCTGCCCCGGCAGAAGAACGCAGAGTCAGAAATAAAGGTGATAAAGAATGGTTGAATTTGAGACCCCTTGAAGGAATAAGAGGCAAGAAAGCAACGAGCTGATCGTCAATGACAGAGCTGAAGGGTGATGCAAAATGTGCAAGTGGAGATGAGGAGAGGTTTGCACTATGACCAGCTCCAAGAGGAGAGATGTTCATTTTGATGATAACCTATGAAAAGCTAAAGTGAGAGGATGTCTTCAAGGTTTTTAGCTGAAAGGAAAGACCCTGTCCACCACAATGCAATATTCACATTTGTCCATTTCACTTCTGGACTCCATACTAGTAAAATTCTTCAAGGAGATCTAGAATGAATAACCAGATCAATGTGGCTATTTTAAAGGTGACGGGAAAATACTGAGGTCAGCAGTGATAGCCACCCTAGGACAAAGTGTGCAGCTCAAATAGCAGAGAAAAGTGTGCTGTTTCCTTCTCAAGGCATCATTCCTATAAATCTTACCTATGGGGCAGCACCACTTAATGATAGAAGTGGATCCCATTAGCAGGCACAGAATTTCTATTGAAAAAGAATTATTCTTTTTGCAGAGGTGAAAAATCTATATAATTTTAGAGCCAAAATACTAGGCTGTGGAAACTTGGGTATTTAACTCCCACGCATCTGTTTCCACACACATTTTAAACGGACAGGTGTCAACTTCCCACAAATGCTGAATTCGAGTTTTTGTACATTAGCTGATGAATCAATGTTTTTAGGTTTTCCCAAGCTGGTATTTTGCTGCCCATCAGCCGATTTCATAGTTATTTTCATATCCGTTAGCACAGGAGTGTTTTGTGAATACATAATTGCACCCATCTTATGGACACTGTAGAGTGAAAGTGCTGATAGAAGTAAAAGAACTCTGGATATTTTTAATAGAATGCAATAGAGACTCAAAAATCATGGTATGCTGATAAGAGCAACTCCTCTGCTGTCAGATCAACCTCAGTAAGCTTTAGGAAACAATTCATAGCAAACTGTAATGCTAGAAATTAGTTTTCAAAACTGACATGCAATCAAATGTGATAGACTATTTTTAATTGACCACGAGTCAGAACCATGACTATAAAGATTAATAGCTTGCTTTCTTCCATTATATCAGCATGCACCTTCATAGAAATATATTGTTATGTATTGAAGGAAGCAACTATGTGTTCAGAGCTTCAACAAAAGGCATTTTTCAATCCTTTTGGTTTGAGACTCACAGCAATCCTGAGAGATGGTCATTTTCACCCCCCATCTCATTGATAAGGAAACCAATATTAATCACGTTTAATGATAAATAATAATATTAAATAATTTATGAATGGAAACTGTGAAAGTCAACTCTCATACTATATATCTATACATAAATTCATACTGACAAATTCCCTGAAGATACATTGTTTTATAAAAGCAGAAAATTATTTTTCTGTAAAGTTGTAGCCTGATAGGATTTGGATAATAACATCTTCTGTTATTTCTCCACCTGGAGACCAGAGGCTACTGTTTCAGCCTGGGCTCCTCAGAAACTGCCTGCAGTTAAGGCTGAGGTCAGACTATGATGAACAACGTGATCCTCAAGAGCAAGAGCGAGGCATAGGAAAAGATGCACAGATGCATAAGGAGCCGACACACAAGAAGTTAGTGATGCGTCCTTTGCTGCAGGTGACTCGGGGGACCTTCAGGGCAGCACACAGGGTGAGAACTAGGACAGTGCTGTGGAGTAAGGCAACACATTCACCCATGGGCTCCCATCCTTACTAAGGAAAAGCATCCCTTTTGAGGACTTAGGGACTCCAGACACCTGCCACTTGCAGGTGGTTTGTGGATGGGCATCAGGTTGTATTCCATAGAAGAGAATAAGAGGGGCTTAGGCAGGTCCCGAGGCAAAGCCCCACTGGGTTGCTTCTGTCTGAAGTCAGAGTCACAGATAGCTAGGATAAGAGATCGGTCTGACCAAAAGAAGTTGAAGGAGTACACAAGAGGCAGCTGATAAATTCAGACACAGATGTGTACATGATAGTCCCGTGCATTCATACATGTGATCATTCACCCACCTATCCAACAAAGACCATTAAAAACTAATACATGGCTAGTTTTGTTCTAGGAACAGGAAAAATGTGTGCATGTAAGTAGTTAAACACACACACACACACACACACACACACACACACACACAACGTTCCAAAGACATAAAGTGTCTTGAGATAAGGAGATAAACAGACACTAGCACTGAGGTGCTATTGGTCTACTAGAACTGTGAGCATCCTAAAGGCATATAAGTGGTCAGTTCACTGCATGGAAGCTCAGGATGACTGCCTTGATGATTTCAAACACAAGAGACTTGCTTGACAGGTATTCAGAAATGATATTTTGACATCTGTGACATTCTGTATAAGAGACTGACAAGGTTTAGGTAGATAAATAAAAATTTCATTTTCCTCTCTACACTGTGATACAGACGATTCTCATAGCAAATGAGGTAGTGGATTAGAGAAAGATCACTGCGAAGGGGAAAAGTTAGTGAGTAATGATAACCTAGGCAACACATAATAAAAGTGTACAATGAGACAGTGACTGAGATTAGAGGTTGGGTTTGAGAACTAAGCCCAGGAAATATTTCAGCAAAGAAATAAATAGGAGATAGAGACTAATGATTGAGAAAGGGAAAAGTCACAGATGCACATAATGTCCTTCTCTTAAGCTACAGCATAAATTGAATGGTGATGTTGACAACAAAGCTGACACCCATGAGAAGAAGCTAGGTAGGGAAGAAGAGATGCAGAGATCAATAATGTCTGGGTAGTGTGTGTGCTGAGGGTGTGTGTGTAGGTCTGTACATATGCGTGTGTGTGTGTGTGTGTGTGTGTTTCCATGAGCACTGTTCAAGTGAAGATAGCAGATTAGCAGTTGTGTAGAGCCCTCCAGATTTCAGCAGAAAATCTGAGTTGGCCTAAGCCTGAGACAGGATGCATGAATGCAGCAGAAGCACACCAGGTGGGAAGCAAGGCTGAGTGAGCACAGAGCAGGAGAGAGCAGCAGCTGAGGAAGAGAAAGGAGGTCTTGCCTATCTGTAGAGGAGAACAAGGGAGATTTTCCCAGGGAAGAAAAAAGGAAGAGTAGTTGTGTAGTGTGGTGTCAAGGAAGTAGAGCGTCTAAAGGTGACTGTGTTAGCTCCCCTAATTCACTTTGAAGAGCCCAAAATATCACTCTAGCGCTGTGTTTTGACTTTAGTAGTCAACTCACTGATGACATGGGGGTAAAAGGAGGCAACACAAGATAGGCCCTGAAGAATTAAGATGTTATGTGTGTGGAATGGGAAGGCAAAGGCAGAGAGGAACAGTAGCATTAAGATGAAATATTGATGAATGTAGCTGGTACATAAGTTTGACTTTCTTTTTTAAAATATATATGTAATACATTAAAACACTGAGAAATCTCAGTGCTAGATGGAACATCTCACAATGAGAGTAGACCAGTGGGCTGTTAACAGTAAGTGTGTAAAAGTGTAGCTACTCTGCTTGACAGTTGTTCATTTGTTGGTTCGTTTAGTCACAGCTCTGTTACAGGTCAGTTACATGCACTTAATATCATTGTGTCTTGTTTCCTCCTTTGTAACACAAAATTTTTAATTGCTTGATCACTGAGACTCATTCTGGCCCTGAGTAAGGACTCTTTAATGATTGTGTTTTAAGAGAAAACTGTGCAGACCTTTGCTCTAATTGGTGATTACCCTTAGTCCAACTGAAACACTACTGGTTATTTTGATCTTGGGCAACAAGTGTCCATTGGGTTTTTAATGAACAGTCTGAACTAACAAAGGTTATTGCCTCTTGGATTTTCATGTCCATCACTTGGAGACCTCCTTTTGCATTCCCCAGGGGACAGATCTGGAAACTCACTTCCATCATAATTTAGGAGGACCCTTATTTATCAAAGGACACCCATCTTGTTTCAAAAGAAACACATATTCTAACACAAGTATGTTCAGGATATCGCTAGTTTTCTTTTGTGTGTTACATGGCACTAACAATGAAAAGCATCAGAAGATGCTCTCTATAAGCATAAGAACCTTATACAATGGCTGCATGGCTTGCAGGACAGTGGGTAACTGCATGTAATTAATGAAGAGAAGGATAAGGTGCACAAGGGTTAAGGTAGGTGATGATTTTCTCCAGCCGCCCTTAGCCCCTGCTGACAACTTGCAGTCATCCCTTGCTCATCTGCCTGTCATCTTAAAATTTGTAGTCTCAGATCTCCCCATTAAGAAACAGACAGCGGAAAGACAACCACTTTGCTTAGGTCATCTCTAACAAGCTTTCACCGGAGACAGGAGACCAGAGTCTTGCTGTGGGAGTTCACGACTTCCCATTGCGCACGCTTAGCAGAGTGCTTCGTACCAAAGGCCAGAGGAGGAAACTTTAGCATAGCAGTGTTTGAACCTTTAGTGCTCGTGGGTTTTTTTTTGTTTTATGTCGTGTGTGGACCTCCATGGTTTGGTTCCTGTCTCATGTGAACACAATTGTGATTTATAACACTGCTGCTGGAGTCCATCTTTAAAACATAGCACTCAACCTGTTGACTTCGGTATAACCCTCAGGATGGCAAGGGTGATATTCCATCAGTCCCTTTGAATTTCAGAAAGGACTACCTTCATTTAAAGTAAGTGCTGTAGCGAATCTTAAACTTACAAATACCAAGAGTCAGAAGCACAGAAGTAAATGTGTTAAATGAAAGATTATAGTAACTGTGTTAGAAGTTTACACAGTGCACTTTGCTGGTTTTTAAGAGAAATGCAAATCAAACTATTTAAGTAAAAAAAGCAAAGTATGGAGGCGTTTAACAAAACAGAAGGGCAGGGCTGCAGGAGGCAGAGGCTGGAGTTCGCTGTGACCCTAAAATCTTGCTCCTTTGTACAGTCCATGAGGTTTCATTACCATTCACGGGGCTCCACAAAGCTAGAATCCTGGCTCCCAGAACATCCATCCTTATACCACCACTACCACCAATCACCCCAAGAAAGAAAGAGCACGCAGGAGAGAGAAAAATCTGAGTAACAATTCTACACTGCAGTGATTCACTTCCTGATTCCTTGGACTCCTCTTTAAGGCCAGTGAGTGAAGCAATGTTATAGAGGCTGTGAGGAGGGCCTGTACTTACCAGTCCTCATTACAATCAACTCTTACAGATGGGGAGCAGGCTCTCAAAGAAAGCAAGGGAGGTGAGTGTGGGGAGCGGAGCTATAAATATCCACTGCATGTGGTTATGGTATAAAAGAGGAAAATAGTGATTTTAATTGGCATTGCTGGGATACACATCATAAATTAGATGATGCTAGTATTGAGCCTTGAAAGACAAGCACAGGATTTCAAAGGCAGAGCATGCCTGAGGACAAAGCAATCCTCCATGCAGACAAAATTACCCCAGGCAGTCAGGACTTCAAGGGGAAATACACCTATTTCAGCCTTCCTTGGGGCCATTACCTGCTGCGTGGAGGAACTGGAGCTAATCTCAGATTCAATGGGAAGGATTTTCCCCTTTTTGGCCTTTTCTAACAAATGTTATTCCAGCAACTTTTTTGAAAGTCAAGTGGAGAAAATGTAGGCAGGG
The DNA here is from genome assembly GCA_004365215.1 of Cuniculus paca. Taxonomy (NCBI): domain Eukaryota; kingdom Metazoa; phylum Chordata; class Mammalia; order Rodentia; family Cuniculidae; genus Cuniculus; species Cuniculus paca. Next base: position 8,135 of record RJWT010033035.1, on the reverse strand, counting down.
AGCAACAAAGGCGAGGAGACCCAATGGGAGGTTTTTTAAATTCAATTTCATCATCAATTAATAATTTTTTATTGAAATGAAATGAGACTACTTCAAACTATCTATTTCATATTGCAAGATCTTTTGGCCGGTCCATTGTCATTCATGTGAAGTACTAGCGTAGTTGAAATAGCTTTTACATTTTTTTCACTTTAACTTTTTTTAATTAGATACATAAAAGATCATGGATTTCCTAAAGACTTAAAAATTAAAGTACCTTGGGTTAAGAACATGGATATGCCATTCTGAAGCACCTGGCTTATTCCTCTTGCCTCTGTGTTCCATGATGATACCACATGAAGCATATTATGGTTTAGATATAGGCTGTCCCCAAAGCTCTTATGTGCTCAAAGGTGGGGCTTTAGTAAACTGATTGGATCACAGGGTCACTGTACGCACGAGTGGAGTAACCCACTGAAGAATTCATAGACAGATATGCTATGAGGCCTGGATGGAAGAAGCAGGTCGCGTGGGTGACCTTGAACAATGACACTCTCCACAGCTCTTCCCTTCTCAGACTGTGCTCTGACTGCCATGGGTTCATCACCTTTTCCTCTCCCACTGTCCCCTGCTGTGCTGCTTTTGCCTTTGAGCCAACCAGTCACACACTGAAACTGTGAGACAGGATATGCTTTTCTTCCCCTCAATTTTGAATGTCAGGCCAGGTATAGTGGCACACACCTGTAATCCCAGCACTTGGGAGGCTGAGGCAGGAAGACTGTCATGAGTTCAAGGCCAGCCTGGGCCACATAATGAGTTCAAGACCAGCCTGAACTGCATAACAAGACCCTGTCTCAAAAAACAAAAAACAAACAAGCAAATAGTTTTGGGTGCCAAGTATTTTGGCCGAGAAGGGAAAAGCAGCAAACACAAAGACAAAAACAATAAACAAAGTAAATACCTGGACAGAGTAGTAGAAAAGATTAAGTTTCTGACCAATGCATATCTATAATTTAGACTGGAAAAGAGCTGTTCTCCTGCTTAGAGGAAAAAGAAATATTAGATTTTGTCTTATATTACCAAAACTATGACTTTCATCAGAATGAATTTATATTGTCTTCATAACTAATAATTTAAGTATATTTGCCATCAGATCATCCATTAATAACAGTCAAGGCAGCTGTCACCAGCTAGCATGGATCCATGCTTCAGTGGTAATGGAAATTAAAATAAATTTACAGGCAAAAACTTTAATTGGAAAGTAAAAGAAAAAGGGGAGAGAACTGCGGCCGAAGACTTGAATGGGGCTTAGCGCTGAAGACTCTGCCCGTCCATTAATAGAGTGAAGAGGGCACTTTTTATGTGCTGTCGATGTGGACTGGGATCTGGCTATTTTCTCAGGTCTGGTTCTGTGAGTCAGCTCTGGGAAATCCTTACAGACTCGTGGGCAATGAAATTTCCATAAGATGACTGCTTCTTCGGATGGGTATCTCAGTTTCGCTGGAATCCAAAGTGAGTAGAGTTTGAAGGCTCTCACTGGAGGCTTCCAGGCTCTCATTCCAGGGAGTTCAATGTCCTTGTGCACCGCTTATCTCGGTGTCTTCAGTTTTGCAGGGGGATGGGACAGGTTACATATATCCAAGATTAATAAAACTTCTGTTATCAGTTTCAGACAGACACTCATTAAATAATTAATGCAAAGCTGAGCAGGAGTCTGACCCTAAGTTTTAAGGTGACAAAGGGGACAGCTACAAAATGAAGGCAGACATCCCACACTTCGTCCTGATTTTACTTCCCTATTACCATGATCCAGTCAGCTCCGAAAGCTCTCCCTGAGAGGGCATTAAGTCTTCGGGAGAACATCTAGATACAAACCATAATACTCGCTAAAAATTGAAAGGGATTGTCACTTTTGTCCCATTGTGTTATTTCTCTTCAAATCTCAAATCTAACCTATACAATTCTTCCAGAGACAGATATCTAAGAGTTGAACTGGTCAGAGCCAAAATCACTTACGACTGAAGAAATTCAAGTTAAAATCTAATAAATCTACTCCTTACCTTTTCATTAATCTTGAGAAATTATTAATTCAGGCAATTTTTTAATCTCTGCAGAGTTTGACTTTGTGAATGTAATTATAGAAAAATTGGCACCCTGGGTCAATGTTATTGTAAAGCGCAATAACACTGAAGATTTGATAATATGCACCAATATTAAAATAAACATCTTTTGACTCAGTAAAAATGCTATTTAGGATAAATCTTTCAGGTTTATACATGTACTGCCTTTCTATCTGTTTCTGTTTCTATATGTCAATCAGGACAATCATACAAAAATTTAAATGACCATCAGTGAATTATTCATAAAACATATTGTGATGCAGGTTTTGAAAGAAACACTAAGCAAATACTTCTTGAGAAATTAGATTTGTCTATTACAGAACACCTCTAAGATGACTCCCAGATGTGAAATAAAATGCATTGCACTCTGCCACTGTGTGCCATGCGGATCCATAGGCACGTGAGAGAAGGTATTTAAACAGCTGGAAGAGCTGCCTGTTTAAAGCCTCTCTTATAGAACAAGAGAAACTGACCACAGCAGCTGAGTGGGGGCGTGGAGCTGGAAGATCCAGGACTGTTACAGGCCACAGTTGTGTCGTCAAAGTCTATGCTTTTGCACAGCTAGGATTTACCATGTGAAAATATCCTTACTCTCTAAAGACAAAGCACGCCTGAAAATAAGAACAATATTAAAACAGAGACAAGTCATGTGACTTCCTTTATCACAGGATCATTTAGGAGATTCTTGTAATGTTGAACCTGACTGCAGTACTTTATATCATAGCTTCCAGAAACTCCAACGCATTACTCCTCTCTTGAGGACCCAGGTTAGTCCTCAATGTTTTTAGACATGTTCTCCTGCACAACGCTGTAACCAAAGTATAGATTGCTTGCTGCTTGCTCCACTTCCGTGCCTCTCCATTTCTCAAATACTTTCTGCTGCTTCAGAGAATGAGGAGCTGCAAACTACATTTCCCACACTCCTTTGCAACCACGCTTTTAACATAAGGCAGATTCTGATACTCAGATGTTCTACCTTGATTTCAGGTTGTCTGGTGTTACTGTTTTGAGGCAGTTTTGTGTTAGTGTTGCAGTACTTCAGCATCTGCTCTTCTTTCTCCCTGGGTGTTCAAGACACACTGAAGCAACACTGGTGGTGATCACAGCCTCCTGTTTCTGACTTTTTAGTTCCAAGTTCACAGCACTAGTGATTTGCTCTTGTTCTGTAGTTTGATTGATAGATTCATGTTGGAAATTACCCTTCTGGACTAGCTCTGATATTTTGAGACTCATTCTGGATGAATACAAAAACAGAATTGATTTAATAAATATAATATTTAATGAAAGTACCTGGAAATAAAATCAAATGTTTTACAGCTCTATTTTAGAAAATTCAAGACAGGAAAACCTACCTTGTACTAATTAAAGGCAGGACAGTGGCTAATTTTGCTTGGGAAGTGTTAGGATTTTTTCAGTGCAGTTCAGAGAGAGAGGGAGATACAGAGAGAAAAACCTTTATTGCAGGTGGCAGAAAAATACAAGATCCCTCAAACAAGGGAGCTGGGGAACAGTTTTTATAGAGTTGGGCCGGGAGTGGGGAGCTTGGGTGGTTGTGGAGTTGGGATTGGAGAGGGCTCTGGCGCACGCGCGAAAAGGGAGCAGGATGTTTTTTTCTGGAACTAGAAGAACAACACAGAAGTTACTTTGTGCATATATAACCAAATGTTTTTTGAGAGATCAATTGTTTCTCTGGCTGGTGCCACGTAGGGCAGATGTCATGTTAGAGGTAGCTCAGCCCCAGGCAGGCAGAATCTATGAGGAAATATATAGGTAACCACCACCTCGGTTCTGCTGCTGTTCTGCCTTTTTGTTTTTTAAATCTCACTGAATTTATCTTTTTTTTTTTTTGGTCAACTAAATTCAATGAATTAGAATTGCTTGGCAATTTAGATACTTTTCTATTTGGTAAAGTTATACTTCAGTTTCAAAGAAAACCCTTTAATAGAAGTTGCAAATTTATCAAAAAACATTTGGTTATTTGTTTGACTTGTTTGTGTTATGGATTGAATTGTGTTCCTCAAGAAAATATGCTGAAGTCCTAATGCCTAGTAACTTCGAGCGTGAAAACAGGATCTTAGCATATATAATCAAATTTAGTAAAATGCAATCATGTTGAATGAAGGTCTGTTTAAATATAACAGCTAGTGTCCATTTAAGGAGAGACAGATTTGGACACAGAAACACAGTAAAGAAAGCTAATTGATGACAGAGGCAGAAATTGGAGTGATTCCTCTGCAAAGCAAGGAATCTCAAAGAATACTATGGTTACTAGCAGCAACCATCAGGGAATATATGAATGCACTGAGATTCAGACAAGTGAAATAACTTGTTCAGACCCTCTCAGTAAATAATTCACAAAGCTATAATTATACAACAGGTCTCTCTATTCAAGAGCTAATAGCCTAAATTCCATGAAGTGGTTATACTACTGAGTAGAATCCCTGGTTTTGTGTTTGGCATGTTTAGAGCATTTATATTAAACGTAATTATTTCTATGTCCTTGCTTGAGTTTTCCATTTGACCATTCATTTTTTTTTTAATTTCCCTTTACTTTCCTTCCTGTGGCTTGCCTTTGATCTTTGTTTTCCTATATATAGCTTGGTAGTTTTTCAGCAGTTCTGATTATTTTCAGTACATATCTGTAACATAACTGTCTGCTCCTACCAACATTTTACCACTTTAAGTAAAGTCTGGAAATTTAACTTCTATTTATGTCTCTTTCCTCTTTCCTGTCTATAAAATCAAGTGATATTATTTTTATTTCTATCTAATATGATTTTTTTAAATTCAAGAAGAAAAGGATAATTTTGCATGACCCTGTGTTTCTGACCTTTCCATTGCTCTGTCCTTATTTGGGACACTCCAATATTCTTCCTTTTATCATAGTCCTACCTTTTATTTTTCAAGAACTTCCTTTAGTCAGCCTTTAAAGGTAGCCATACTTGCAGCAAATTCTGTTCATTTTCCTTCATCTGAGAATTCTTTTATTCCTCTTTCATTCCTGAAGGATAGATTCACTAAATATGGAAATCTTTATTTTTTTTTCAGCACTTAAAACAATATTGTGCCAGTTACGTCTCAGCATCCATGGCTTTAGGTGTGAAATTTGCATTTATTTGAATTGGTCTTTCTATGGATGATCTCTCTCTGAATGCTTTCAAAATACTTATCAGGTAATTCCAATAGTTGATTCATCACCTCACAGTCATTGTTAATTGAATATTTTTTTCAATCCAATAGTGATTTTCTTGATTTTTTGGTACATTCCTTTTCTCTTATAATCTAGCTATTTTGTTAACAATATTAGAAACTCTAGGTACTATTTGGGTAATTGTTTTTTCTCGCTAAGATATAATTGGTCAATTAGAATTGTATATGCTCAGGTGTGCCATGTGATGTTTCCATATATGTTTATGTAATCTCCAGAATTATATTAATGGACAGATTTATACAGAAGCTATGTATATTTTTGTCTTGTTGGCCAGTCACACCATCTAGATCTCCACTTGGGTCCTAACCTACCTTCTTGGGCTGCAGTTCCAGCAGCAGTTTATGTTTTGAAGCATTTGAGTTGTTGCCGTGGTTGTTGGCTCATCTGATACATTGGGAACTTCTTGTTCCACCAGCTGAGGAGATGGAAAGGATTTTCCCAAACCCAGCTTCCAGGAACCAGACTTCCCTGGAAAAAGATGCAGAAGAGTGATATTGCAGTGCCCTCAGTGCATTGGACCTTGCACGGAAGAAGAATGTCTTATGCTTCTGGGTTTCCGTAATTGGACTGTGGTGTAGCTTGAGCCTTATTTTGGCATTTGATTTGCCTACCTCATCTCAGTAGGAGGGGAAACATCAGGCCTAGTGGAAAACAGAGTGCTTCCTTGGGTATTATTGAGAGGGCTCCCAATCAATTCCCCATGTTTCTGGTATTGGGCAAATGTGATATTATCCAAGGGACAGACAGCTGTTAAAATGGATGTGTAGAAGGTGCAGGATTGGATGGTGTGTAGAGAGGAATGAGTCTGCCTCAACTGTCATTACTGGTAAGTCAGGCCATAGAAAATCCTTGTCTAGTTGGCCTTCTCTTAGCCAGGGGGATATGACCCACTGGTGATGTGTTTTTCTTCCATTTCTGAGATTTCAACATATTTCTCTGCTTTTAACTACGTGTTAGAGTTTGCCCTTGTCACTTGCATTATTTCCAGGATTTATAGCTATTTATCAGGAAGGAGGAAGAAGAAATGGGTCCATGGCAATTTGTCTGACCTGGACATCATTCCTGGCTTGATTTTTGACTGTTTATAATACAATACTCTGATTGCTGGTGTTAAAAGTATTTATAAAAAATACTTTAAAATATATATAGTTTTATGTAATTTGCAATACTAAAATAGAGGTATTATTTCTATTTGAGAGATGATGGAATGGAAACCTATGGTCAAGATCACATGACTAAGTAATCAAAGACATGTATGTATATACATATATATGTGCATATATAGAGAATTATATATATATAAGATATACAGAGAGAAAATATATATATGTATTTCTACTCTCTTTATGAATTGAGCTTATTTTGATCTCAATATTTCTGCTATCATATGACTCAGAACTGAGAAAAATGAATTGCATGCCCATCATCTTTCATTTAGCCTTGTGTCAATAATTCAAAATAGTATATTCTTGCACAAAAAGATTTTAGACTCAGTTACCTGTGTGTGCTATTAATTTTAGCAGTTTTAATTATGCTGAACATTAATTTTCTATTTAATTGTTAATCTCTGGCACTATATTATAAGATGTAACAGGCAAGCTATATTTTGCATATTTTTCTACTTCAGTGTCTAGCATTAAACCTGCACCTTCAACATACATAGGAACAATGGTTTGTTGCATTTCCCAAGGTAATGAGAACTGTAATTATAGACTAACTTTAGCTCACATGGGTCCTCTCATGAGTTCCATTTATTCTTCCAGGCTAGTTGTTGACTCTGTTGTACTGTGATCCTGTTTCTCCTCATTTTTTCTCTTGATGAGGAATAAAAAGAAATAAAAACAGAGGTGAAAACATACTCAGGAACATAATGAAGTTCTTCATTTCAAAAGAAAAAGTCTGTTCACTTGAGCTGTATTCATCCCATAGACATTTGCTGAGAAGCTCTCAGCTAGCGAATAGGACACTGCAGTGCATCACTCCATCTGTAACAGCCCTATGATCTGTCTGTCCATCCACCAAATGACCCTCAGAACGGCACAGGCCCCCAGGACGGGAGAAAATGAATTGAATGGAATGAATTAGTACTTGTGAAATATATATAGCAACACTTGGAGCAGAGTAAAGTCTTTACGGTCTAATAAAATGTTGATAGTTGTCTTTCAATTTATTTTTTTTAAATAACTTAACTTTTTGTGGTGCTTTGGCCTGAATCCAGGGCTTGAATCATGCTATGCAAGGGCTCCCCAGAGCTATATCTCCAGCCCTAATAAGAGTCTTTGTACAAAGACAAAAAGAGATATATGGACTCTTCTTTATGGTGCATTCTCTAAGGAAAGGTTTGGGAGCACCCTGGTGCTGAGCGTGAAAGATGAGGGTGGTGGGGAAACAGGATAGTGTGGGCGTATGCAGAAAAAACCCCCTTCATCCTGTGGACGATTATGAAGAATTTGAGAGGGCTGCAAAGTAAACAGAGCGGTGTTTTGGACACAGGAAAATTAAGAAGCAATAATGATACACTGTAAATGTCTTGATTTGGGTGAATGCAGGTTGGTGGCCAACGAAGGGATAACTAGATGTGATTTGTCAGAGAAACAGGAAGAGAAATTCCTGAGGAAGCTGCCCGTGGAGCACCATTTCAAAAGCACATGCTGGCATAAGCCTCATCACTTCAATGTCCCCTTTGCAGGTCCTCTATGTCCATCCAGGATGTGAGACGATGTTTATGCTGACCCATGACTGTTGGCATTCTTTGGGAGTTTGTAGGCTACCTTCAATTTAAAAGCAAAAGCCAGCCAAGGAACCAAAATCAAACCAGCAGCAAA
>RJWT010033034.1:0-13990 GCA_004365215.1 Cuniculus paca | reverse complement strand
GCATAACAAACTAAAGGTGTTAGTGGGATCCAAAATGCACAATACATATTGGGAAAGTCAAAGGGGAGGAATTATCTAAAAAGGGAAGGAAATGACCACTCTTAATCTAGTATCATGATTTGAAATTCAGATTGTATTCATAGTTCTGATTAGTTTCATTTAATTCTGATTTGTTTGATTTTATTATACTTGATGGCATCAACAGCTATTTTAAAGATAACAAAATATATCATTGCAGCCATCGAAGATGTCTACTTATCTTGTTTAGAAATCCTGTATGGTTTCCATTGTTTGTTTTGATTGATTTTACTCTATTCTGTGTGGTTTGATTGTAATATGTCTGAAGGTGTAGGCAACTATTCTGAAGATAACAAACATTATGGTAGCCAATGCTGTTTCGCTAATATCTTGAAATTCTATATTGCTTACATTGTTCTGCTTTGTTTGTTTTGTTTTATTATGTTTTGTTTTGTTTCTACTGTTTTAGTTTGTTGTATTTTGTTTGATTTTATGTATCCCTGATGGTATGGGCAGGTATACTGCAGATAACAAGAGCCGTTATGGTAGCCTTATCGATTGCTTTATTTTTTTTTTTCACTGTTTCAAAGTCATGTTCCATGTTCGTTGATTTGTTTTGATTGACTTTACTCTGTTTTGTTTTGTTTGGTTGTATTCCTTTCAAAATAAAATTAAAAAAATTTTAAAAAAATGTACAGATTGTTTATTTCTGGAATTTTTACTTTAATATTTTCAGACCAAAAATTTCAGGGTAACTGAAATTGTGAAAAGTGAAGGACTACTATACAAGTCTGGAGTTTATGAAAGAGACTCACTAGAAAAGTTTAGTCTAAAGCCAATTTTCAACATATAAATGATGCTTTTTTTTTTTTCCATTTTTAAAATTTTTAAATTTTTTTTTTTTGTGGCACCAGGGATTGAACTCAGGACCTTACGCTCACCAGGCAGGAGCTTAGGCCACTGAGCCAAATCTCCGGCTCTTGTCTTTTTGAGACAGGGTCTCATATGCCATTTAGGCTGGCCTTGAGCTCACTTTGTAGCCCAGGCTGGTCTCGAACTCAAAACGATCCTCCTATCTCAGCCTCCCGAGTGCTGGGATTACAGGCGTGAGCTACCACGCCCGGCATATAAATGATACTTAACAATCAGGAGAAACCTCCAAAAGAGTGGTTTAGGCAGGAGGACTGTTCCCAGGGGCCCAGTATTAGTTGAGTAGAAGAACAGAAAGACCCACCAAGGAGACAGAAGCAGCCACAGGGAGGGAGGAGGAAGACAAACATTGGTGTTTTGGAAACTGAAGAGAACAGATAAACTTGGTCAGCTCCTGCTGCTGACAGGTTATTACAAAGGCACTTGGCTGGTGCTTACCATGCAACAGGTCTTGGTGACTCGGAACAGTTTTAGTGAAGTGGTTGGTGCAAAATGTATACACACACTTCCTGCTGCTCAGGCTAAAAATCTCAATGTTTCACGCTTCGTTTTCCTTTGTATCCACAGCAAGCCTGTTAGAAAATCTTACTAGCTCTACCTTCACAGTACGGCCACAATCTGATCACTTCTCACTTGTCTCTACAGCTTCGGAATGTCTAGATTTGGAGTGGGTTTGAAGAGAATGGGGTCTAGATGTTGTGTATCAATGGTTTCTGAGGTTACAGGGTGATGCAGATAGCATGTGCCCCTGACAGAAAAACATCATCATCTGTGAAATGGTCTTGCTAAAGAGAAATGGAGAGAGAGAAGAGGAAAAATAACTTTCAGACCCAAATAATAATTCAAAGGAAAATGTATGTTAAAATACACCAACAGGAAACAATTAGCCAATTACAAACTTTAGGAGCCTCTTAGGATAAATGCACAGATTTCTTCCACAAATAAATTCCTAGGGGTAAAAATAGAGATGAGCCTATCAGCTGAAAATCCACTGAATAGTAGATAATAAAATATGGTCTGTCCATATAGTAAATATTACTCTACACTGGAAAGGAGTGACATGCTGCTACTTACAGTAGGGTGAGCCTTGAAAACAGGATCACACATGATTTTTTGTTATATGAAATATCTAAAAAACAAACCTATAGAGACAGAATGTGAGTGGTTGTCTAAGGCTACAAAGAGGAAAATGAGAAGAGTTATTGCTAAGAATGGAACATGGGAAGTTATTGCTAAAAGGTATTGGTTGCTTTTGAGGATAATGAGAATGTTCTAAAATCGATGTGATTGTAGAACTATGCTAAAAACCACTGAAATACACAATTTAAAAGTAAATTTTTCTAATATGTAAGTTATATCAATACTATAAAATAGAGATTGGCATTGTCTACTTTGGGATATATTTGAATTTTTGCATAATAAAGTTTTTACAAGAAAGCATAGAACCGGGCCTGGTGGCGCACGCCTGTAATCCCAGCACTCATGAAGCCAAGATAGGAGGATCATTGTGAGTCCAAGACCAGACTGGGCTATAAATTGAGCTCAAGGCCAGCCTAAACGGCCTAGTGAGACCCTGTCTCAAAAAGACAAGGGCCTGGGATTTAGCTCAGTGGCCTAAGCACCTGCCTGGCAAGTGCAAGGTCAGGAGTTCAATCCTCGGTGCCACCAAAAAAAAAAAAAGCATAGAAAGAACAATCATAGGCAGCAAATGTAGGCAGCTCCTTGTATGAAGGTTTTTGGTTTTATTTTTGTTCTTCCTATAAAGAACTGAGAGCAAAGTAGCAGGAAGAGGGGTCAGGGAGTATAGGAATGGCTTTGTGTGGATAAGGTGGGACAAATAAGAAAGAATATGTTTCTGTGATAGAACTGATCCTATAGATGGAAAAATTAGTGCTACAGGACAAAAGATCAGAAATGCCTTTGAATATATCTGGATGTGTGTTATCTTATTGTCATAGTATAAGCATATTTTTGTGTTATGAGACTTGACTATATATATATATATATATATATTTTTTTTTTTTTTTTTTTTTTTTTTTTTTTTTTTTTTTTTTTTTGAGACAGGGTTCACTCCTCAGTTCAGGCTGGTCTTGAGCTTCCCGAAGCTATGCCCAGATTTGACTTTGTATTCTAATTCTTCTATTGAATGTTTTGGTTTTACTCTCACATTTTTTGTATCCAACAATTCTTATTCGCTGAGTGTTCTTACTACATGGGTGCAATATCATTTTTTCTGTTTTCAAAGTTACTGATTGTTTTCGAAGTTTTCTTCTGCTTGTATTGTGTCCTTACTAGTATGTAGTTCCTTGTTTTCTGTTTTTGGTCTCTGACTTGCGTATTAGTGTCTTATTGGTCCAGCTTACTGCTCTTTTTAAGAAAAAAGCATTAAAAGCTTTGTGTGCAAGGGTGGAGCTTGTCAGCGGTGAGCTTCAGTGGTGTGGGGTGAAAGGCCCTGATCTCCTTATGTCCTGCTAGTAGTCCCCAAGCCAAGTTGCTAGTTCCTCTGAAGTGGAATGGAACAGATGGAATGAAAAACAATACAGCAAATGATACAGTACAAAATTGATATTGGTAGTTCACAATAAATGTTGACATCGGCAGTGAATGCTGCAACTTGAGAAGGGAGAAGGGATTATGGGTAAAAGGGAAGTCGAAAAGGATTCATTCAGAGTAGTGTGTAAGCTGTACCTATGTGGTAGGTCTTAGAGAATGATTAAGATTTAATTTGGTGGGATCTTTCAAGTTGATCAGAAGAACTAAGATGAATGTAACTTCAAGGACAAGCTGAGGGCAAGTAAAGGATTCAAATAGATGACAAAAGAAAAAACGACTGAGGTCCTTTCAGGCTATAATTAATGATTACTGAAAACTGTAATACTTTAAAAAAGCACTGTAAAGAAAATAAGATTTTAAGACAGTTAATGAAGCAGTGAGATAATGAGCATTGGTTCTAAACTAAATTCTGTGATTTTTGCTTTTCAGTACAAATACAGAGACCTAACTGTACGTGAAACAGTCAATGTTATTACTCTATACAAAGATCTCAAACCTGTATTGGATTCATATGGTGAGTTTATGTAACAAGAACACTCATTACTCTGCTATGAGCTTACTCTTCTTAATTGTAGTTTTTTTATTTTCCTTTTAAACTTACTGGTTTTTCAATTGTAGGATTAAGCCTCTACCTAATACAAGTATCAGGGAATAAGAAATTATAAGATCTAATGACATATTTGTTCAGCTCTTTAAAGTTGTCTTTTTTAACAACCTAGAACTATGCAAATTTAGACCTTGGAAGGATTCCCAACCACCACTACTATCCACCTCTCAGTAGGGGTTGAACCCAGGGCCTCCCACATGTTGGGCAAATACTCTACCATTGAGCTCCAAGCCCTTTTTACTTTGAGACAGTCTTGCTGAGTTGCCCAGGCTGGCCCTGGACTTGTGATCCTCCTGTCTCAGCTTCCTGAGTAACTGGGACCTGGGATTATAGGTGTGCTGCACCTGGACACAAGGAAGTTTGTGTGTGAGTGTATGTGAGGGAGGGCAAGCACTGTGTCACGGAGCTACCCTCCCAGGCCATAGGTGGGAGTTTTAAAGATAGTGACACCAAGTGTGAAGGGTGTTGCAGGGGGAAGGCTATGGATGCTACTGAAGGAAGATTAAAGGGAGAATTCTGTGGAAAAGTTGGAACAGTTGTGGATTAAACGAAATCAAGTGGGTTTCAGCCAGGTGCCGTGGCATATGCATGTAGTCCCACTACTCAGGAAGCTGAAACAGGAGGATCACTTGAGCCCAGGAATTCCAAGTCCAGCCTGGGCAACACAGCAAGACTCTTGTCTCTTAAAAAAGAAAAAAGTTAAATGCATTTCACTGTTAAAGACCTCTCAGAACATTTAATATGCTAATCTGTAGTACATCACAAAGAGGAGAAAGAATATATTGTACAGTGTATCCTAAAGGTACTTAACTACTGGGCCTTCCCTTTTTCTCCCCCATAGCATTTCTTTATATTCTCAGGAACACATCTTGCAAAACTATACTTCTAAGTGTCCCTTATGTTTTATAGATGCATGTTTTTCAGTATGATCTTTAATTATGTACAGTAGGTAAACTCAGTTTGTCTTTACTTTTAGGGTTTAAGTCAAAGGTGACAGCTCTTGGAGTTTTTCTTTAAAAAAAAAAATACATTATTTTCTGTCCCCACTGAATCCTAATACAATCTCTTCAACCCTAAATCCTTGAAAACAGTTAGCACACCAGGGCCAAGAGAAAACCTGTGCTGCCTCATATTGATTAATAAAGCCCTAGGCTCTGAAGGCAGGGAACTAGCTGAGAAATTCTGAATTCCACTCAGCCCTAGGCTTTGAAAACAGTGGGCTCTGATGCAGAGGGGTGGGAGGCTGCAGAGGGCAGTTCTGCCTCTTTCAAGTTGCGAAGACAAGAACTAGAAGTCCTCTCCCACACCTAGGCACAGCTGCCCCTCCTTCCAGCCTCCCTTATTTCTCTATACAGACTGCCTTGTAGTATTTTGATCTGCAAAAATGCTAGTATTACCAAAGTTAAAGTTAGCATTTTAGAACTGAAATGGCTTCAGTGTGGAGAAAAATGATTGAGGCTAGAACTTTATTGTGAGTGTATAGTTTTTACTGCATACTAAAAGAATAAATAAATTGATCAAACAGAAGCTTCATATGGCTAGACTAAATGTAAACCATTATTATCAAAATACTTTCAGAGCAAATAAAGCCCTAAATTTAAATAAGATTTTTTAAAATTTTATTTTAAAGTACACAAAATCAGAATAAGTTGCAACATGTTTTACAATTGTCAGCAGTAAGTAAAAGAACTGAGGTCTCCAGGGATGGTGGCACACGCTTGTAATCCCAGCACTCTGGAGGCTGAGGCGGAAGGATCATCATGAGTTTGAGGCCAGCCTGAGCTACACAGTGAGTTCAAGGCCAGCCTGGACTACAGTGAAACTCTGTCTCAAAAAAACAAACAAAAAAGAACTGAGGTCAACAGTGTAGTTCCGTGTATTTGTATTGTGCATCATAGCATTTTACTAATGTACAATGTTCATTTCAAATCATTAAAATTATAGTGGTTTACTTAACACATTATGTGTTCTGATTAATCAGTTCATGGTAGAAAAATGCACGTCATGTGAGAAATACATATTGAAAGAAGCTATCTGTGTTCAGTTAACTGTGTGAACTTTGCCTTGTTTAAATCTTTAATACTGTGATTTAATACTCCATTGAGGTTGAGAATGGTAGCGAGTAGGGATAAACACCTGGGGCTTGCTAAAGCATAGTGAGACTAGGTTAACACATAGGATGGCGACATTTGATGGTGGCTTTTGGGGGGGTTTTGTTGTTGTTTATGGTCCAGGAAATCAAACCATGGCCAAAACATGCTAGGCAGTTACTCTACCACTGAGCTACACTCCCAGCCCTGATGGTGATTTGTTAATAGTTTTAGAATTATGTTAGTTAGAGATCAGAAGCTCCTCTTTACTGGAACTGTAGTACTCACATCCTTTCCTTTTTTCTTGTGGCACCAGGGATTGAACTCGTGACCTTGCACTTGCCAGGCAGATGCTTAGGCTACTGAGCTAGATCCCCAGCCCTTGTCTTTTTGAGACAGGGTCTTGCTATGCCATTCAGGCTGGCCTTGAGCTCACTTTGTAGCCCAGGCTGGTCTCGAACTCACAACGATCTTCGTGTGTCAGCCTCCCGAGTGCTGGGAATACAGGCATGCACCACCAGGCCTGGCTCACATTCTATTCTATTCTATTCTATTCTATTCTATTCTATTCTATTCTATTCTTTTCTTTTCTTTTCTTTTCTTTTCTTTTCTTTTCTTTTCTTTTCTTTTCTTTTCTTTTTCTCTTTTCTTTTCTCTTTTCTTTTCTTTTCTTTTCTCTTTTCTTCTTTTCTCTTTTTTCTTTTCTTTTCTTGTTTTTTATTTTTTATTTATTTATTTATATTTTTTTTGTCTTTTTGAGGCAGGGTTTCACCGTGCAGTTCAAACTGGCCTTGAACTCACTTTGTAGCCCAGACTGGTCTCAGACTCACAGTGCTTCTCCTGCCTCAGCCTCCTGAGTGCTGGGGTTACAGGTGTGCGCCACCAGGCCCGGCTAAGTTAGTCCCTTTTATAAATGAATTTTAACCAGTGTTTCCAAAAGAATAAGTTACATGAGAGTCTACAAAAATGCTCATGAATCAAAAAACGTAAAAATGCTCATGATTAAATCTTTGTTCTCTCCTTTCAGTTTTTAATGATGGGAGTTCTAGGGAACTAATGAACCTCACTGGAACAATTCCTGTGCCTTACAGAGGTAACTGTGTTACGTTATTTATGTTTCTGGTATAGCCATGTTCGATGACATGATAAGTATGTTGCCAAAGAGTTGTAAGAGAATTGAACCTACTTATTCGTGGCTTTCATTATGATAAGGAAACTTTAACTTCTGTTCTAATTGAACTTCATTTGGCCGCAGCACCTCACATTTTCAGCTTTTTACAAAGTTTCTTACCAAGAGATAAAAATAAATATGTGCCTGGTACACTGGTGAATTTAATGTCTCCTAGAATCAGAATCTTAGAACTAGAGTGGGGCTCTGAGACATATGTCCCCGTAACTCATTGATTTCACGTAGTGCCTGCCACACATGAGGCAGTGGGGATGGGGCACTGGATGCAAAGGAGAATAAAGCGTGTAACTTCTCTGGGGCAATTCACAGTAATAGGAGCAATAGAGAATAAATAAGTATTTATGCTACTCTGCAATGATTGTAGAATGGTAAAATATAAAGATGCTGTGAGATGACAAAAGAGAACTGGACTGAATGGGAGGGTCACATAGGTGGTGACATCTGAGCTTGCTGCCGTTCAACAGCTGCTTCTTTTAGGCAGAGGGAACACATGACTGAGCCTCTCAGTGTTGCACCAAGCTGGCAGGATGAGCCTAATATGGAAGGCTAGTGAAATCAGGGTTACTAACCTTGCTGCTGTTCTAAGAGAATAAAGTTTAAGCTAGGGAGTAAGTTATAGGTCTGTGGGATGGGGTAGGGGTGTAAATTTTATCTAAAGCAAACCATTATCCCTCATCTCTTTTTTTTTTCTTCAATACTGGGGATCGAACCCAGAGCCTTATGCATGCTAGGTATGTACTTTACCACAGAGCTACATCCCCAAGCTCCCTCAGCCATCTTCATGTAGCAAAAGTTTACAGGCCTGATTGTTCTGGAAGAGTCTTCATTGTCACAAAGCAGAGAACTGTTGGAAATAAACTTAAGTTTTGTGTATTAGTGCAGCCACCCCAGGGACTGCTTTCATGACAGAGTGGTATTGGTGACTCCTGTATGGTGCCAGTTATCAGGGGCCCCTGCAGTGACTCCTAAATCTCCTGGAGATATGGAGCATGGTGGAAAGAAAGCAAGAAATGAAATAGGATCTGGGCGTGGTCATGCACCCCTATAATCCCAGCACTCCACAGGGCTGAGGCAGGAGCATTGTTGCAAGTTTGAGATCAGCCTGGGCTACAAAGTGAGCTCAAGGCCAGCCCGAATAGCACAGTGAGACCCTGTGTCAGAAAGATTAAAAAAAGAAGAAGAAATAGGGGTGCAGACAGGGATCTGGGATGACCAGTTGTTTTCAGGGGACAGAAGGTCAGTTGGCACCCAGATTCATGGTATTTGTTCGTTACATCTGAGTCAAGGACAATGGGTGAAGGGCAGTGGGGTGTGTCTGGGAGCAATAATGGTGACTGTGGTGCGTTGGTGAGAGCAACAAAGCATTCTCGCAAGGACAGGGTAAGGCAGTGGGGGTGGGAAGGAAACTGCAGTTTCCCCAGATGCCTGCTGTCCCTAACAGGTCTTGTCTTGCCCTGTAAGCGCCATAGCATCAGCCCTACAGCTTCCAGCTATGACCAGAAAAGAATGAGTAATGTCCCCATTCCAATCAGGCTCAAGGGCAGGACAAGAACTAGCATGGACAGTAGCTAGACTCCATTTATAATTTGCGGTCCCCGACAGAGTGGATCATGAATGGACCTAGATAGCCTCACGTGCGCAGCTCACAGTAGGGTTCCAGGTCCTGTGAGTATCCAGTGCCACTGCCGGGTGCTGCTGTGTGTAATAGGCGGACTCGGTCAGTAACGCCAGCTGCGCTGTGCGTACGGACAAAGCTTCACTCGCTTGTCCAGTGCTTGCCACCTGCTGCCCATCCTGGTTCCTGACATGCCATGGACCTGTGAGTTGGGGATCCCATATTAGCTTATATCCTGTGGAGCTTTTTGTTATTGTTTATTATACAAGTAATTTGGGGTTAAAAAAAGTAAATCCAGAGTCTCACAACAATCTGATCTGCATCTAAATTTGTTAAGTGACTCAAATGGTTTCTTGGGACATTGGACTTTGAGCATAAAAAGAAAAAACTATGATTTATGTTTAATATATTAACTGTTGGATCCTTCAAAAAAGAGTAACTTCAGTATTTCATTTTAACTATGTATAGTCAAGTTTCTCAGCTGAGACATTTCTATTTCATAAAACAAGGAGAAAGGGATGATATCACTGATTCTGAATGGTTAACACTAAAAATGCCTTATGCACTGGTGAAGCTGATGACACCCGTTAGCATTTGTTTGACTGTTGGATTGTTATTTGGCAAGAGAAGTTCAAGTCTATCTTCTGTATCTCTTTCTGGTACAGCACTTTAATCCCTGTTCTTGCTTCCATTTCCCTTCCCACCAAGCCTTATTAACTGAAATGGTAAGAGCCACGTAGCAAAGAAGAGATTGGCTGAACTTATTCCTGAAGACTGTTTTACAGCAGCAAGCAGACACTGACAGAGTAGTGATCAGTTAGCTCCTTCATCCTGCTGGCGTGTTTTACAAACTGAAAATCTGAGGAACTGATCTTAAATAGAATTTCGAAGCAAATATTTGTTGTGGTTTTATGTGCATATGTGTTGTAATTGTAGCTCTGTCATCCCTATTAAGGTACAACTGAAAAATAATAAACATAGAGTAACTGAAATTTCTCTTTCTCTCTCAGGTAATACATATAATATTCCAATATGCCTATGGCTGCTGGACACATACCCATATAACCCCCCTATCTGTTTTGTTAAGCCTACTAGTTCAATGACTATTAAAACAGGAAAGCATGTTGATGCAAATGGGAAAATATATCTCCCTTACCTGCATGAATGGAAACATGTAAGTATTCATAGGATTCTGTGAATTCACTGTATTTTATATTTTGCTTACTGACATCTGCTTTCTGTAACACTCAGTAGGATTCCAGGAAGGCTAGACAAGTTCAGATAATGGGCTAAACACTGAACTGCGTGAATTAAAAAAAAAACTCTTGGAGAAATGCTTTTTTTTTTTTTTTTAATCTTTTCAAGATGGGATCTTGCTATGCAGTTCAGGCTGGCCTTGAACTCACTTTGTAGTCCAGGCTGGTCTCGAACTTGCAACGTTCCTCTTGCCTCAGCCTCCTGAGTGCTGGGATTACAGTTGTGAGCCACCACACCCAGCTGGTATAACACTGTCCTTAATAAAAATTAAGAACATGTGTTTCCAAGGTAATTCTGGTTTGTTTTTTGTTTTTGGGGGGGTTTTTGTTCTTTTTGAGACAAGGTCTCACTATGCAGTTCAAACTGGCCTTGAGCTCACTTTAGTCCAGGCTGGTCTCGAATTTGCAAGAATCCTCCTGCCTCAGCCTCCCGAGTGCTGGGATTGCAGGCATGTGCCACCATTCCTGGCTCTGTTTATCTTTTAAAACCTTAAAGAATACTATGACCAGGATTATACCTATCCTTAAGTTTATACTAGTATACTTGTGCATTGAAAATAAAGTAAGTTTTGGTTGGCTCTGTGGAATCAGATAAAGAATTTTGCAATATGCTGTTTTAGCTAACACTCTTCTTATATACCTGAAACAAGAGCCTTGCCACAGGTGTACAGATAACGATTGAAAACCACAGACTTTTATTACAATAAATTAATTTAAATGACATTTTCATGATCGGGGTCCTACAAAGAAAATTGTCAAACTGAGTTGAAAGTTGATAAGAAATGGCTAGACTTCCTTTTCACTGGAAAGTGATTCAACAGTTGATGAGAATTTATTTTCCTTTTTAGCCTCAGTCAGACTTGCTGGGGCTTATTCAGGTCATGATTGTAGTGTTTGGAGATGAACCTCCTGTCTTCTCTCGTCCTACTGTCTCAGCATCCTACCCACCATACCAGGCAACGGGGCCACCAAATAGTAAGTAAAATGGAGATTTGATTGTAAAATTTCAACAAAAGTAAACAGCCTTCTAAAATTTTTGATAACTTTGCTTTTTAGCTTGTCAAATTAATGGAGTTTTTGGAGGTATACTGAGGCCCCACATCTGCATGTACAGATTCCTACCAAAGGCTGGCGTTTGGGCTTCCATTTGTGGGTAGAAATCTAAGTATGTGTGTGCTGGATTCCAAAATAGAGGAGAAAGTGCTGGAATAGAGCCAGACTTTTTGAAATTATGCATGCCGTGGAATAGCCTTATTTGATCCTCTTGGAAGTAGATATAACTTGAAAGGTAGTTTGACCTCGCCTTTCACTTTGCAACTCCAGATTAGTGTTGTGAATAAGAAATAATTACAAGGTCACCCAGACCATTCACATTCAGCTATTCCAGGTATACAAAATTGGGCATCTAGCTTTCTTCTCTTTAGTACAGCCAATTCATGATTTTGTCTTGTGCAGTAGGGGAGATGGTAACCAATTCTCCCCGATTGATAAGTATTACTCCTGTTATCTTTTTAAAAAAAATAATTCTTACTGGTACTTTAAAATTACCCTGAATAATTTGGGAGTTGGTTGTACTTGCTTGATTTGACTTTACTGAATCTGTATTGATTTGTGTCTTCAGCTGTAACTTTTTTTAAAATAAATTTTAAGAGTGTAATTAACATATTTGTCTTTTAAAGTAGATTATATGAGCTTTCATTTTTTAACTGCTGATCACCCTGTTCTTCTTAATCCACTCTTTCCTGAGGACCTTCTTGACTTCCGAGCAAATGGCAATCTAACAGAAAGAACTTGTTGAACTTTCCCCAACTTCCCAGAATAAGATTGGTTTTAGGCTTAGCATCTCTTTCATTAAAGATAACAGTGATTCTTTTGGATCAGAAATTGCTTTCATCTTACTAAACACTGTGTCTCTGGGGCCCAAGAGAGGAGAACATTGCTTGCTGGAGTTTGAAATGCCAAATACTGTATTTTCAGGTTTTACCACTCTTCGTTATCTGCTCAAAACACAGCCAGTGGTCACTTAAGACAAAGTTAAACTTTTCAGAAATCTAGGTAGTCTCCTAAACACGAGTTTTCCCCCTTTCTTTGAGTTTTACATTGACATTGGAAAAGAGACCACACTATGGTCCCTATTGCAGTTTTTTTTTTCCTATTGCAGTTTTTATACTCAGTATAATAAGTTACATTATTGCCCATCCAATCTAGTTTTAATACATTTTATACATTTAGGCAACATATTATTAGGCACCCTAAAGAAACAGAAATCTGAATTCCACCCTCCCCATATACCTACGAATGAATACACAAGAAATTTGGACACAAAAAAAATGCCACAAAAAAATTGTAATACTTAATAAAGTATTACAATTGAGAAACTTTTTTTGTGTGTGGCATTGGGGATTGAACTCATGACCTTGCACTTGCCAGGCAGGCGCTTAGGCTGCTGAGCTAAATCCCCAGCCCAAAACTATATACTTTTGATTATCGTCTTAGAACTTTTTTTATTTCTTTTAAGATGACTATTGAGCTACGTACAAGTCACATTAGTAAACATCGTTAGTAATGATAGGTTCCTGTGGTCCCAGCTACTTGGGAGGCGGAGGGAGGAGGATCTCTTGAGATCCAGAGTTAAAGGCCAGCCTGGACAGCCTAGCATGACTGTTAAAACATGAATAAATAAATCAGTGAGTCAGTCAGTCAATCAACCAACTAACCATTATAGTAAAAGCTCATCTGTTGACAACAATAATCCACATTTGTTGAGCAGTAATCATGAATCCTAAGTCCAACTTCAGACAAGTTCCACCGTTGGGGAAGGTTTGTAAACTGAATTTCTTCGTGAGTCTTACACACCTTTGACACAAAAGCATAAAAAAACCAAACACCCAAAAACAGTATAAACTACTGTTACCTGTACAGTCAGCTTAAAATGGTGGTACAGTACAGTGCAACTGTGGATAAACTCCATTCAATCTCATTGTCGCTTTTGTTTCCGTGGTTATTGCCCCGCACTTCCTGGCAGTCCCTCCACATCACCTCTGCATTTCCTCTCTTCCGGACCTCCTGGGCTCTGATTGCAGTGTACTGCTGCACACTCCCGCACTGCACAGTAAGCACACGGCAGCACCACTGTGGCAGTGTCCGGCAGACATGATCCACCCCCTCGCTTTGTTCTTGTCTGTGTACATTTGTAACATGAGGTCCACTGGTATCTGTGAAGGCCTGCGACTCATTTCAAACGCTTGTAAGTTAGAGACTTACTGAACATCCTGTAACAGTCTCATTTAGTCACCACTTCACTCTGCTGTCTGCTTCCTTACCAGCCTTGGAGCCAAATGGTACTTGTTTCCCAGAGCTGAAACTTAAAAACAGTGGTGAAATTACTAGCTTTTTGGGACGTTAGAAAAGGAAAATTGCTTGTTATTCATCCTAACAATACGACTGTTAACACTGATCAGCAGCTGTAGGGAAGGCTTCTAACAGGCGGGCACACAGTCCCCCGCTGTGCCCCGCTTCCGGGGCAGACGGGCTCCTTTTCTAGAAGATCCGCATGCAGTGCTCTGCACTTCCTGTGTCCCAGTGGACGTGGGATATACACCTAGTGTAGTCAGTCTCGCTTGTTAGTCTCTGCTTATCTCTCCACTTAGACTGCAGGCAGCTTCAGGCTTGCTTCTTCCCTCCTCACCCCTCTTCTCCATCAGATCCTGGTTCTTACTGCACAGAAGACAC
>RJWT010033033.1:0-13996 GCA_004365215.1 Cuniculus paca | reverse complement strand
ACAGTGGCAGTAAGAAACTGTACCAGGGGTATACATTTATCAAAGAGAAGCAATATGTTCTACTTACTATGAAGGTGGACTTTGCATGTAGACATGACTGTGACAGCCATGAACATTTAAAATATCACTGAAGTGAATTAACTATAATGATATAATGTAAAGTATATTTAAAATAAAAGACTCTAAAACACTAAAATTTAAAAGAAAGTGTTGGGAAAGAGGAACCTGTGAAAGAAAATGTGTATTATCCTTATCTCAACAATATATCCAAGAGACATGTCTTGAGTGTGCCTAAAACAAAATAAGATGAAAAAATTCTATTTGACACCTACAAATTTGTAAGCTTCACAAAAGCTATGATCATGTCTAACTCATCAATGCATCATTAGTACATTGGCTAATGTTTGCCGTAGGATGTGTACAAAGAATATTTTTCTTTTTATTATTTAAGGCTACTGTAGTTATATACACATATTCTAAAAATAATGTTAGAAAACAGTTTACAAAATGTTTGTTTCAATTCAACAGGAAGAGATAATAATCATAAATATATATGCACCAAATATCAGTTCCATACAACTTTATACAACTAGCTAATGGGCCAGAAAAATCAGATAAGCATCAATACAATAGTAACGGGGGACCCCAATAGCCCACTGTCACAAATAGATCAACCAGACAAAAAAATCAATGAAGAAATATTGAAGTTGAACCAAACCTTTAAACAAATGGATTTAATGAATATCTACAGAGTGTTCTACCCAACAATAACAGAATACACATTTGTCTTAGTAGCATATGGGACTTTCTCTTAAAAAGGCCATATACTAGTCCATAGAGCATGGCTAAGTAAATGCAAATGAGTAAAAATTATTCCATGCATATTAATAAATCTAGTGCAATCAAACTAGAAATCAACAGCAAAACACACCACAGAAACTACAAAAACACATGGAAAATAATACCTTATTGAATAAGCAAGGGGCTACAAGAAGAAATCAGAAAGTTCCTTACAATAAAATGATAATAGCAGTATGACATACCAGAACCTATGAGAGACAATGAAAGTACTTCTATGAGGCAAATTTACGGCAGTGAATTTCCACATCAGAAAAACAGAATGAGGTCAAATAAATAACCTAATGATAAAACCCTCAAGGATTTAGAAAAGCAAGAATAATCCAAACATAGAAGGAAATTATAAAGATCAGAGGAGAAACAAATGCAATAGAAGCTAAAAAATAACTAATTCAAAGAATCAATGGACTGAGGATTTGGTTCTTTGAAAGATTAAGCAAAATAGATAAATCTTTACCCAAACTTATCAAAACAAGGGAAGAAAAGACTCAAAATCATGCACTTAGAAATTGAAAGGCAAAATCATAATAGATTCTGCAAAAATTTACATCACAGGAATCTACTTTGAGAATGTGTACTCTAATATAGTGGAAAATTCAGAAGAAAAGGATAGATTTCTAGACACATATGAATTAACAAAGCTGAATCAAGAAGCTACAAAAATCCTGACTACTCCAATATAAATCAATTAAATTGAGAAAGTAAAAACAAAAAACAAACAACCAAAAACCTCACTACCAACTAAAAAAAGCCCAGGTTCTGATGGATTCACTGATGAATTCTATAAGAACTTTAAAGATGTTCTAATGCCACTACTCTTCAAACTCTTTAAAGAAATTCAAAGGGAAGCAAGGCTCCCAAGGTCTTTCCTGGAAGCAAGCATTACCTTAATACCAAAGCCAGAACAGAACCCAATCAAAACAGACAACTAGAGATCAATCTGTTTAATTAATACAGATGCATCAAAAAATCTTCAAGAACATACTGACAAAGACATCAAATCATCAAAAAGATTACATACCATAATCAAGTAGGATTCATTCTGGGGATGTGGGGGTGGTTCACTATATGCAAATCAATAAATGTAATGTACACATAAATAGAAGCAAGGACAAAACCCACATGATCATTTCAATAGGCATAGAAAAAATATTTGATCTCTCTTTTGCTGCTCTTCTGCCCTGTTTTGCTCTTGCCGCTTGTGAGCTGCCATGAGCAGCTGCCCCCTCAGCCACATCACCCTGCTTTGGAGCCAGCTGGATATGAACTGAAACCTCCAAAAATGGTGTCTTTGAAACCCAGACCAATTTATGATCCCACCCTTGCAGGGATAAGAGCAATGGATAATTATGTATTTTCACCATTACAATTTCCAAAAGATGCCATTAAAAATCAAGATTATCTAAGGTTCCAGTGCTGGATGCTAGAGGTCAGAGATCAACACATCAACAGATTTACCATGTGCTGCTGGCTGGGTCTTCATCATCGGTGGTGTCTCCTATTTGCCTGCCCTCATGAGGTGGAAGGCGTTTTGTCATCTGAGAGCGCTCACCCCAATCGCCACAGGTCCTCCCTCATGATTTGATCACCTCCAAAGGCCCCAGTGGCCTTATACCATTCCTTTGAGGGCTAGGACCTCAACAGAGTCATTTTATGCCAAGACGCACATGCATCCTGATTACGGCCAAACTAACTTTGTGCTCAAAATGATAGGTGCTATGTTCTGTCTCCAGCTTTTGTGACTGAGAAAGTAGTCCTTGGCAGAGAGATGACAAAAGGAAAATGACCTCTTCCCATCCACAGTTAGCTGGTTAGAAAGATGACACAAGGACACTTAAAAATGGGGCTCCCTAAGAGCTAGGGGGGACTAAGAGCTAGTTTTCCTTTTTTCTTTTTTTTCACTTAGTTTATATTATGAGTAATCTATAACCATACAGGGCACCCTAAATGAATCTGAAAAATGTGGAGTCTTCAGGCACATTACCAGGGCACAAGAGAGATAGAGCTGCAGTGTTTCACACAGAGAAGAGTATTTGGCTGGCCCGTATGTTTCCATCATGCTGCCACTAAGTAGAGATCAAAAGGATTTTTCTTCCAAGAAAAGAGAAAATCTTGCAGTTAGCTTTTATTTAACTTTCTACTTTCCAATTAGCAGTGCAGACTTATTTTTGGGAACCACAATATTAGTATTTAAAAATATGGAGGGAATGAGGGGTAAAAACTACATAACTCATTTATGTTTATGAATTTATTAGGCACTATGTAACTCATAAAATATGAGGTGATGTAGGGAAAAATACAAAGCACATACAATGTCTGCCATAAAGTACTTAAAATTAACTCATTTAATCTAGTAAAACTGTGGACAGAAAAAATATAGGCAATTTCTTTTTCTCTCCTTAATTCAGATTTTCTTTTCAATTTGTTTCAGGTGACTGTAATTTCCTCTGTTACAATGATCCCAGGGAGAATATCAATATAAAATCAATTTTAAAATTCAAAAAAAAAAAGAAAAGAAAAAATATTTCACAAGATTCAACATCCATTCATGACAAAATTCCCACAGCAAATTGGAATAGAAGGTCTTTATCTCAATCTGATAAAAGCCATCTATGACAAGCCAATAGTCAACATCATACTAAATGATCAAAACTGAAAGCTTTCACCCTAAAATTGGGAAAAGACAAGGATGCCCACTATCACCATGCATGTTTAATATAGTCTTCAAAATATTAGCCAGAGCAATGAGCAAAGAGAAAGAAATAAAAGGAATATGCATAGGAAAAGAAGTTAAATTTTCATTATTTGTAGATGACATGATCCTCTACGTAGAAGACCCAAAAATGCCATCAAAAGACTTCTGAAATTAATAACTACGTTCAGTAGCACAGCAGAATATGAAGTCAATAGGGTTCCTGTACCCTAATAACAACCTCCCTGAGAGAGGTATTATGGAAACACCTTTCACAATATCATCAAGAAGAGTAAATACTTAAGAATTAATCTAACCACAGAAGTGAAAGACCTATACAGTGAAAATTATAGTTCCCTGGAAAAAGGAAATTAAAGTGGCTATCAGGAGGAAGTGGAAATATGTCCCCTCTCCCTAGATAAGCAGAGCTGATATAGTGAAAATGACCATGCTTTTGAAACAGTTAAACAGATTGAATGCAATCCCAACCAAAATACCAATAACATATCTCAAAGAACTAGAAAAAATAATCCTAAAATTCCTATGGAACCAGAAGAATGTAGAAGACCTAGAATAACAAAAGCAAATCTGGGCAACAAGGGCAATACAAGGATGGACATCACAATTCTGGACTTAGACTTTACTACAAATCTCGTGTAATAAAGGTGGCATGATATTGGTTAAAAAAAAGGCTTGAGAATCAATGGAACAGAATAGATGTAGAAACAACTCTGGGTGCACTCAGCTATCTTATATTTGACAGAAGGGGCTAAGTGCCTTCATGCGAGGAAAGATAGCCTTTTTAATAAATCGTGTGGGGAAAACTGACTTTCTACATCCCAAAGATTGGACCTGGACCCATATCTCTGACTGTGTACTAAATGGAAATTGAATAGATTGAATACATAAATATTAAAACAAACACAATCTGGTGGAAGACAGAATAGGTAGAACTCTTTAAATCATATGTGTAGGCAAGGACTTTCTGAACAAAACCCAGGTTGTGCAGGAAATATTACAAAAATTCAACAAATAAGATCACATAAAATTAAAAACATTTGCATAACAAAGGAAACCACTAATGGAGTGAAGAGACAACCTATGGAATGGGGAAATTTTTTCCAGCTACTCCTCAGTCAAAGGACCAAAATCTAGACTATATAAAGAACTCAAAAAAATTAGATCTGGCAAATTTAAGGAGCTGATATAAGAATGAGCATCTGAAATGAATAGACACTTCTCTGAATAAGAGTACTAATGGTTAGGAAATACATGGAGAAATGTCCAACTTTGCTGGTCATTTGAGAAATGCAAATTGAAACAATACTGAGATTCCATTTCACTCCAGAAATAAATCCACCAATAACTAATAATGGAAAGGGTGCAGGGAAAAAGGAACCCTTTTTCATTGTTGATAGGACTGCAAACTGAAACAACCACTATGGACACCAGTATGGAGATTCTGCAAAAAGACTAAAACTAGAGGTTCCATCCTTCCTATGGGTCTTTCTGAAAGAGTTAGACATATTAAAGTGATATATGCATACCCATGTTTATAGCAGCTCAGTTCATCATAGCTAAGTCTTAAAATCAGCCTCTATGTAAATCAATGGATGCATGGATTAAGAAAATCACAGTATTTATTCACAATGGAGTACTACTCTGCCGAGAGAAGGATAATCTTGAGAATTTTTTAAGGTAAATGGATACATCTCAAGACCATAATCTTAAGTGAAATAAGTCAGGCACACAAGTTTAAATTACTTACATTTCTTCACTTGTGTGAGAAAACCAAATTATAAATGAGAAGCAAAATGAGGGAGACATATTAGGAAATAGGAAAAACTTGTTCAAATATTAAGGTGAACGAGAGGTGGAGCTCGGACAGAAGGGAAAGAAAAGAGATTTAAAGAAAAAGAATTGAAAGAAAAAAATGGAAATAGAGATTTGTAAAAGTGCAGGGGAAGAAAGGTTGGAGAGAGGAGAGTGAAAGGGCACAAAAACATAATTAAGGTGTGCTATGTATGTTATGGTTTGTATCTGAATGTCCCCCCAAAACCTCATGTGGTCATGAGGTGAAAGGCTGAATGTAGAGTTTGTGACTGGTTCATTGTCTAGTGCTCACCCTCCCTAGGGCTGGTAGCTTGCATACAATATGAGGGAGGGAAAGAGGCTTGCTCTTCCCTTTGTACTGTTGTTGCTTTTGTTGTCTTCTGCCCCCATGAATGGTTTCCCCTCTGCCACACCACTCTGCCTTGGAGCCAGCTGATTTTGGACTGAAACTTCTATAAACTATGAGCTAAAAAAAATTTTCCTCTCTTAATTTTGAGCATAAGGCGTTTTGTCAGCAATGAGACAAAAGTAACTAAGACAATGTACAAGTACACATTTCCCCACAATCCCAGGATGAATGCAATCATTATGTACAGCAAACATGTACTCATAAGAACTATGAAAAAAGAAAGTATTCATATTATCAAAGTATAATCATTTTATGTAAAGAAGAAACATGTGAAGAAAAATTACTTCATCCTTTTTTTTTCTGTGACTTTTCCAGTAGCAGTTGGTAAACAAAAAAATCTTTATAGAGTTTTTTTGCATTCTTAGTATTATCTTGGAAAATGACATTTAAAAGAAAAATATATAGCATCACAAGGCAGGACTCAAATTCTTTTTGCCAAAGAGTTGCTGAGTACTTGGAGTTATAGGGACACCCGTCTGCATGCAGGGATGATTTAGCTGTACCGTATCAGGAGATGCGCCACAGGCAGACAATGTGTAACAGCATTGCCTTATGAAAGGGATTATTCCTTCATAATTTTTATCTAGGATTACAGCAAAAAATGACATCAATTTGGAACAAAAATGACCTTTAATGTTTCTGTTGTATTTTGAGAATCAGTGGATATTCTTTGACTTCCTTTTCTCTGATTCCATTTCGTGTAAGTGCTTGTCCATGAGTGCTAAGGCATGTACCTTTTCTTTCCACACTTCTCTAAGGAAAAGTTGAACTATTTGTAGCACTCTTGTCTGGTAATAAAGAGAAGTACAAGTTTAAAAATTCTAGAAGTTTATTTTTTTATTCATTGATTTTTCATTAATTCTCACTTCCTTTTTTCCTCCTTTTGCTGAGAAGGAAAACAATCATGTCAAGTGAATGTGATTGTTGGCTTCTGATTTTTGTAGATTATGTGTCTGAGTCTTAATTTCAGTAGCATCGTGTAGAACTATATTTCACTGGATTAAGTTGGCACTGACAACCTGGAAAAATCCTTCTGAGAAGTTATTAGCATTACTAAGTGTTTTCATTTTCTATCCTTTGGGGATCTGATTCTTTTTTTTTAATTCCCCTAAGTATTAAAAAACTTTTGAATAAGAAAAATATCACAATTTTTACATAAAATAAAACTTTTTAACTTTGACTTGGGTGAGCCTCAGTTTTCTCATTGTTAAATTGAAATTAAATAATTATTTTGCAAAGTTATTATAATGCCAAAAATATATGCTTCATACCAGATTCAGTGTCTAGTGCACACAAGATTTTCACTGAAAGCAGATGAAGTTGTTGTTACTGGTATCATTCTTCTTACATGTTTGATCTAGATCAAAGATTCTCAAACTTTGAGCTAAACCAGAATCATTTAAAGGGCTTCTAAAATGCAGATTTCTGGCCATATACTCAAGTTATTGGTTCAGTGGTTCTTGGGTGGCACTGAGAAAATCTATTGCTAAAACATGGTCATAACATGTTAATATGGTAGATCCAAGGGCAGAATTTTGAGAATCACTGAACTGGAAAGATAACTCAAACAGCAATGTAGAGTTTTGCAACAAACAGTATTTTTTTCTATAGTCCTCTCTGACTGGTAATTTTGTTACATTCTATTTTAAACATTAGTTTTCATGTACTTTCTTTGACACACTCATTTGTCTGTTTCTAAATAACTGTTTCCATGTACTTTGACAATAGTGTGAATGTTGCTGTTGTGAAACTGTACAATATGGTGCATATATGATTCACGTCAAGTGAAAGGAATAAAAGAAATCTTTCTATAGTTGTGTATACTTGAGAAAAAATAATGGGATTTGTTACTTTGTTTGCTCTTTGAAAGTGATTGAGCAACACCAAGACTGTCTAACAGTTGAAGCACCTATTTTCTGTGTTGTCACTATGATATAAAGCTTCCTCACCACCATGGATAGTTATTGTACTTGCACGCAATTTAGATAAAAATCACTAATGTCAAATGATATCTCCATTTTTATTTTATCTGCCAGATTTACTTATCTTGTTCAGTAATGTTACTAGTAATGAGGATCCAGATAACATAATTTCAGTCATAGCAAGGGTAAAGGGAAAATCTCTTAAAAGATCATGTTTAATCAGAAATATCTTGATGAGTCAAAAGTTAACAGAAACTCTCTCTTTTAATATTTAGTTACCAATGTTACCAGCTGTCCAAAATCTAAATGCAGTGTCTGACACCTACACACTGCAGCTGTGGAAAGTGTAGATGTATAAACGTCTGAGTCAGCTTTTATGTATTGTAAATGCAATCTTAAACTACATATTAACATACTATTAATAGTCACAAATAACCCATGAAAAACTCTTTCAATGTGCTTGAGCTCTTGTAAACATCAAGGACAGATCTGTAGACCTATTCCTTTCTCTATACGCACTTCCTGTGAAATCAGGTGCAGTCTTATGCAGCTTCATTGTTGCAAATGTCATCTACAGATTAAAATAATGCCTTCATCTTGGATTAAATCTAAGTTCTTAACTCCAGAGTCTTATTACAACCACATACTTGACATTTCCAATCAATACAGTGGTACTTTGAACAAGTAATCAGCATCTGGGTCTCATCCATCCATTGTTGCACTCTTAGTCCAAGCCCCATTATCTCTTAGCTTACTTGTCAACTGCACATCATCTTTACTCCATAATACATGCTTTTAACTGCTATGAAACAGATTTTTAAAAACATAAACCAGGTTATTTAGTTTGTTGGTGATTGGGATGTACAGTGTTAAGTTGCAGAACACAGGGACCTCTGGCTGTATTGGAAGAGAGCATATGCACAGTGCTCTGAGGTCAAGATAACGCCATTCCTGACACTGCCAAAGACACTGGCTGCTGACACTCCTTATTCCAAACCAATAAAGTTACCAACCTTAGAGATCAAACAGTTCTCTTAATTGGCAAAATTTACTGCTTATAGAATTCTTCAAACTAACTTCCCAAGGTCTTGCTCAGTTCCTGCCTTGCCTCAGTATTTCCTTCCTTTGTTGGAAAACCAAATAAATGCAGGATGTTCAATGAAGCTCTTTGCCTTTACTGCTGAAATGAGAGAACAAGAAACAAAAAGAGAAAGAGAGAGACAGAGAGACAGAGAGAGAGAGAATTCTGACTTTTCTGGACACATACAAAATCATACTACTGGTCTCTTTTTTAAGATGTTCACCATCCCCTTGTCTAGGAGATTGGAGGTAGTTCAAGACTCTGACATTACTGGCCTTCTCAAAATCTTTAAATCTGTTCTCATCTTTCTCAGAGTAAATGTTAACTTTTTTCTGATACTACAGAAGACTACACATAATTTGGACTTTCTAAACTCATGCCCAAGGACTCGACTCTAGCTGTCAGTGATCTTGCTCTTGTCTCGTTGCCTTTGCATGTACTTTCTTTTATTCAAATTAATTTTCTGTGTTCCTACTTGTGGCTTATTTCTTTGGTTTAAGATTTTGTTCAAATGCCACATTATCCATGGTTTTTTTCTCTTCATGGACAATTATTGACAGCTAATAAGATATATACTCATGTTTTTGGTAAATTTTCTCTTTCATCTGATAGGTAATCTCCATGAGATCAAGATGCCACCAGCTACATGAGTTCTTAACCCTACAGAAGATGGAAATCATCTGTGGACACTAGAGTGAAAATGGAAGTTTATTACAGGAGAGAAAACAGCAGGCTGTGCCACAGATAGCAGTGCCAGGAAGATGAGCAACACTGACACATGGCTTAGTGAACAGCAGCAAGGATGGCCACTGCACAGACAGGGCTGACCTGCAGAAAGGAGGCATTGCACTGTTATGGGGACTTAAAGGAATGCAATACTCATAGATGTTTTTTAAAAGGAGGACAGGTCTCCAAACATGGTAGATTTACTTAGTTCATTTGCATCAGTATTATCCAGTTAGCCTGTGCATCCTGCTTTCTTATCATGGTCAGTTTATCAGCTTGCTCATTTGATTAACTGTTGCTTTCTTTTTCCATCTTATTACCCCAAAATTCTAAAGGCTCTGATTCCTTTGAGGCAGCTACTTCTGAGTCCTACGCCCTGCCTTAGTTATATATGTGGACTTGAGGGGCAGATTGCCTGGGATCCAATCCATCTCTATAGCTTTTGCATAGATTCTGTCCTGGTCGCTCCTAAACTAATAACAACTTACTTCAAAATCCTGCTTGCTTCTTTTCTAACAGGATGTTTACTCTTCTGCTCTTTGTGACTCAAGCAGTTACTGTGTGTGGTAATTATTCAAGAAATATTTGTCCAATGAATGGATGAGTAATGGGTGTCTGTTGTATATCACAACAAACATCTTTTGGCTAAAATGTCCAGAAATTTCATTAATTAGTTTTTGAAAATTGATGAGATTATAACCAATAAATTTTAGAAGGCTGTCAAACCTTGTATTAATCACCTTCTTGTTGCAGGGCCAAAATACTTGAGACCTACATCTTAAAGTGGGAGAGATTTACTTTGACTCACGGTTTTGTGAGTTCAGTCTTCAAGTGGATGGCACCATGGCAGATTTGACATGGGAGGAGGACATAGTAGAGAAAAGCTGCTTGTTATGGTTGATATAGTGTGTCAACTTGGATAGTTTAGAAGTTTAGCTAAGCCATTTGGCAGGGAGTCAGGGTCCTTACTTTGTAAACATCCTCATGCTATGCAAGAAGAGGGCAGGATTTTGTGAGTGCTACACTTGCCCTGGGAGGTGGGTGGCCTGTGTACAATATAAGGGAGGAAAAGAGACTTGCTCTTCCCTCATTTTACTCTTGTTGTTTTGCTGTCTTCTGTCACCTTCAAATATTGCCCCAGTGCCATGTCACTCTTCCTTGGAGCCAGCTGATTATAGACTGAAACCTCCCTGAACTGTGAGCTAAATAAACCTTTCTTTTCTCAATTTTGGGTGATGGCTATTTTGTCTCAACAAGGAGAAAAAAGTAACCAAGACACTGCTCAAATGATGGCAGTCAAGAAAGAGAGAAAGAAGGGGCAATCCACACATGATAATGTACCCATGTGACAAACTATTTGTGACCCACCTGTTCCTATCCTGCCTCACCTCCTAACAGTGCATTCAGCTATGAATGCCTCAGTGGTGAGTACAGCACCTCCACAATCCAACCACCTTCTAAAAATCTCACTTTTGAACACATGAAATTTTGGAAAACATGTCAAATCTAAACCACAGTGAACCCCAAGCACCAGGAAGTTCTGAAAACTATGCCAAGATCCAGTATAATTAAATCAATTAAAATTTGAAAAGAAAAAGATTTATAAATGAGAGAGAGACAGAGACAGAGACAGAGAGCAGAGACAGAGAGAGAATAGTGGAAGGAATGGAGGAAAGAAGAATAGAAATAAAGAGAAAGAAAGAAAATAGAAAGCATAACGAAAGTAGAAGAAAAGAAGGAAGAAATTAAAATGCTGTGTGTGGTGAACATATCCTTGAAAAATGAAGACATAATAACCTTCACAAATGCAACAGCTGCAAAAATTCATCATGAGTTATAATTCAGTATAAGATATACTGAAGCAGCATTTTAAAAAAAAAGAAAATGCAAATGTATGTCAAAGACAGAAGAACTCTGTGACATTACTATATAGATATGTATATAAGATTAAAAAACATCATTTCAATCTTTTAAAAAACTAAATAACGATAACAGTACATGTAGAATTTATAATTATGCACAAGTAGCCCAAAGACCAGGAAGGGAAAAATGGAAGTTTACTATTTAAGGTTTTTACTAGATATGTGACATATGAATGAAAAAACAATAGTTAAAAATTTTAAATCCATGTTTATAGTATCAATGAATTTGGGAAATTTTTGGGTAGACAATGAGAAAAAAGAGAAATCACAAATTGTTGGTACTAAAAATAAAGGGTATGGTAAAACTACTGATTTTATAGATGTTAAGATGGTACTAAGGTACTATATTGTGAATAATTTTATGATAATAAATTTGATGATGAAAGCAAGATATAACATTTCATCAATGGATGAAGTACAAAACTTCACCCATGAAGCATATAACCAGGATAGCATTATCTCTTTTAAATAAATTGTGTCTCTTTAAAATACTGCCTGCAAAGAGAAGTTTAGGCTCAGGTAGATCGCCTTGTGAGTGCAATTAAAAATTTAAGGGAGAGGTAATGTTACTACTACCAAAATTCATTCAGAAAATCAAAGAACAAAGAATTCATTCCAGTTCCTTCCAATGTGCCAGAACCAGGTGAAGACATTTCAATAAGATACTTCTTATCAATACAAGATACTGTAGACTTACACTTCAGAACATAGATTCAAATATTTTCAACTAAATTCTAGGAAATCAAATTTAATACTGTATGGAACAAATGACCAAGTAGACATTATTCCTGAAATTCAAGGTCAGTTTTATATTTTAAGAAATCAACCAATGTAACATTAGTTTAACAAAGTTAAAGAAAATGTTATTGTTTCAATAGATGCAGGACAATATTTGACAAAATATATTACTCATCCTTGATTATAAAATGAAACTCAGTAGACTAGGAAGAGAAAGAAACTTTCTACAGCCATGGAAGGTCAGCATGAGAAAACTTACAGTTAAATTGCACCTAATGGTAAAATGTGAATCCTCTCCCCACAAAACAAGAAAGCAAAGTTTCTGACTTCACCATTTCCTCTTTCTTAATGTAGTCATCTGAGAAAAAGAACAAAAGGCATACAGAATGGAAGGCAAGAGAAAGTGTCTTTACTTGCTAATGATTTGATTGTGTACGGAAAAGTACTAGTTGAGTCTACAAAAAGATTTTAGAACTAATACTTGGGTTTAGCAAGGTTGAAAGGTATGTGATTAACATACAAAATTCAATTGTATTTCCATAGACTAGCAGTGAACAACTAGAAACTAGAATCATAAAATTGTCATTATGGTAGCATAAAATTATGAAAAAGCTAGGAGTAAATGTCAAGAAACATTGTGAAATATATGTATAATGGGTACAGCAAAATTATGCCTAGAAAAATTAGAAAAGTTCTAAATGAAAGGAGAAATATTCTTGTTTGCGGGTTAAAAGATTCAAAATTTTTAAGATATGTGTTCAATCATTAGAATCAGTGCAATCCTAATCAAAATTCTAGCAGGCAATTTTGAGGGGCATAAATTTATAAGCTTATTCTAAAAGATTATAGAATTTCAAAAAACTTTGAAACCAGATATCAAATTTAGATGAATAATGCTACCAGCTTTTAAGACTCAATATAAAATTGCATTTATCAAGGCATTTTCCGATTTGATGAAGATAGGAAAATAGATCTATAGAACATAGAAGACATTCTGGAAATAGACCTACAAATATATGAATAACTAGTTTTTGTCAAAGCTAAAAAAATTCAGTGGATAAATAATAATGTTTTTAATGCTGAAATATCTACATGTCTATATTTAAAAAAACTTTAGTACATATGCATAATATAAACAAAATTTAACTGAGATTGGATTATTTGTTTCAATGTTGAATGCAAGACTAGAAAATTCTAGAAAAAAAAAACTGAAGAGACACTCTTTATGACCTTAAATTACTCAGAAATTCTTCTATATTGTATGACAAGCCATAACAGTAAAAATTGTGCTTCAACAAAATTAAAAATGTCTACTCTTTGAAAGATGCTGTTAGGAGAATTAAGAGGTAAGCAATATTTTGGAAGCAAACATTTGCAAATCATATATCTGATAAAGAGTGGACAGTAAGATTATATAAAGGAAAACAAAATGTAATAAGGTAAAGATCATCTCAATAAAAATATGGGTTAAAGGTTTCTAATATTGAACAGATGTTTCTCTTTTTCTTTTATTTTGAAGAGAGTACACCAAACAAAATAAAACAGAGGAGAGTCAATCTCTGCAAAACAATGAACATGGTACATGATTTCTAAACAGGCTAAAAAGCAATCAATAATGGCTACCATAATGCCTCTTGTTATCTGCAATATATATTTATCAGGGATAATTAAAATCAAACAAAATAAAACCAGTAAACAAAAACAAAAACAAAACAGACAAACAAAGCAGAACAATGTAAGCAATACAGAGCTTCAAGATACTAATAAAACAGCACTGACTACCATAATGCTTCTTGTTAATTTCAGAATAGTTGC
>RJWT010033032.1:0-13995 GCA_004365215.1 Cuniculus paca | reverse complement strand
GTGAAGAGTGTTCCAGTTCTTCAGCTGCAAAGTACTAGCCCTGCTGTACACTAGAAGAACTTTCTAGTTAACTATACTGTTAGATTTTACTGCTTAAAAATGCACCACCCCACACACAAATATGTAAAAGCACTTAGTTGAGGGTCACTTTTTTTATAGAAGAGTGTCACACAGTGTCAAAACTGAAAGAGACTTAGAAAAACCCTTTCCTGCTCCCTCTTGTCGTGGGTGGGGAAACTGAGACCCTTGAAAAAGAATGTGGCATGCTCAAGGCCACACAATCAGTGGCAGAGCAGGGGCCGGTACCCGTGTTTTACCGTTTCTAGCCCCCTGGTGTGTGTGTGTATAGCTCTCATCCAAGTGAGAGTATCAGAGAGGCTATATATTTTTATTATTTTCTGAGTGCCCTTTGGCATTCCTCTCACTATAAAAACAAGTTGTAGTGGCATTGAAGCATCTCTTGTGGTGAAATACACATAGCTTAGAATTTACCACTTAACCATTTCTAGGTGTATGGCTTGGTAGTATTAAGCGCATTCACCCTGTTGGCCGCTCACTGCTGCCATCCCTCTACAGAACTCTGCATCTTGGGAAATGGAAACTGTGTCCCCATTAAGTGATAACTGCACATCCTACCTCCTCCAGCTGCTGGCAGTCACCCTTCTGTTTCGACTCTTCGAAGTACAGTATCTGTCCTCCTGTGTCTGAGTCACTTAGAATAGCATCTTTAACATTCACCTGTATGGTAGCAAGTGTCAGAATTCCTTTCAAAAGTTGAATAATATCCATTGTATGTATGCAGTATGTTTTTGTTACCCATTAATGGTCACTCTCTTTTGGTTGTTGTGAAAATGCTTCCCTTGGCACAGGTGTGCAGGAAGAGGTAATTCTGGTTAGCTCGCAACCTTAGGCGGAATGTTCAGGCACTTTTATATTAGTCTTAGTCTTGTCTACTGCCAGCACTCACCAGATTTCCCCACCTTCCATCTGAGTGACACTCACTTTGACATGATGGCCAGGGACTGCTCACGTAAGACCAGGAGCTGGCTCTCCTATGTCAGCACATTGGGTCTCGGTGTGGTTGGTCATTTAGGAGAAGTCCCTCTTCTCCCCAGTGACACCGTGAGGTTGTTCTTCCTGCCAGCCCTACTTCAGTTCATCCTCTGCTGTCAGTTTCTTCGTGCTCCAACAGGCCTTCCTGGGAGAACTGACTTAATCCTGTTGTCAGAGGCTGCCAGCTCTGTGCCATCAGCCTGGTCACCTCTAGATTTCTTTGGTCCTGTGCGTATCACTTCTGAACATCTCCCCACCATGTCCAGAGCAGAGCTCATTACCTTCTATCTTAACAATGCCCTCTTCATCAGTGATAGTTTACCAACTTGGAAACTTCAAGGTCACCCTTCTCTGGTCCCCTACACCTTCCCTGGACAGATCCTGCCTGTAACATCTCAGAAATCCCTCCTCCAGCAACCGCTGTTTTCTACTCCCCCCAGCTGTATTTTGTATTTTTTCCCCACTTACCTCTTTCTTTGCTTACTGTCACCAGCTGTGAGGGCACACCACTTTTCTGCCAACAGAAGCTGTTCCCCTGAGAAGCAGTGGGTCCCCTTAGTCTCTGCAGGCTGTATGTCACTGGCTCCATCTCCTCATCTTTCCACAGCCCCACAGACCTTTCCTCTGAGCTAGGGCTTCCCAAGCTTCTGGGTTAAAATGGAGATATACATCCAGTGGGGCCAAAGTGGGCCCCAAGACGCTCCCAGGTGATGCCGAGATACAGTGCCGGGGCTGCCACAGGTGGAGCAGCTGGGCTGTAGGATAGATCTGCATTTCACGAAGTGCTGCACCTCTATTTTCAGTCTATTGCTAGTACAAGAATTTTTAAGTTTTGCGTTATAATTTTAACATTTCCTGGTTTTGTTTCTGGGTTTGCTTTCTCTTTCTTGTTTGTTTGTTTTCGAGACAAGGTCTCACTATGTAGTTGAGGCTGGCCTGGACTCACTATGTAGCCCATGCTGGTCTTGAACTCCCAACAGTCCACCTGCCTCAGCCTCCTGAGTGCTAGGATTACAAATGTGTACAACTGGGGCCAGTTTAACATTTTCTGTTTCATATAAAGTTAAATGTTTTCAATCATAAAGGCTGATTCCTTATTGCATAACTATTTGCTACTGAAAGAATTTTCAAAGACTAAGAAGGGTTCCTGTTTTTTTAAGAGATAGGTACATGGATGGATGGACAGGAGTAAGCCGCTCAGGAGAACTTTCTCCTTGAAAGAGACTCCCTTTTGTGACCTGCTGCAGACAGTCTCAGTCAGTCTGTCTCTCTCTCTCTCTCTTTCTCTGTCTCTCTGTCTCTGTCTCTCTATCTCTCTCCCTCTCTGTCTGTCTTTCTCTGCCTCTCTCTGTCTCTCTGTCTCTTTCTCTGTGTCTCTCTCTCTCTGTTTTGCTTTTTCTTTTTTATACAGTCTCACTAGATTGCTAAGTTGCTCAGGCTCGGCTCAAACTCACAGTCCTCCTGCCTCAGCCTATCAGAGAGCCAGGTACAGGCTTTTCCCAGTAGACTTGGCTGTGACAGGCATGGAGCTCAGCGTTGTCTCTTAGTACAGGGCGTAAGCCTGAGGCCATCTCCGAGCCGAACTCATCTACCAAGTGACCCTGTCTGCAGCGCTCCTGGTGTCTCAAAAGCATGCACCCCCACACCCAGCATTCAGCCCTGTCCTGCAGGACACAACAAGTGAGGGAGAGACGCTCCTCAAGCTGTTGGGGAAAGGAGTGTCAGGTGTTCCCTGGAGGAGGTGTGTATGGGAACATGGTTTGTGCTGGGAAGACTGGACTTGGCAGGGGAGCCAGGTCGGGGCAGGTGCTGTCCAGTGGTAGAAGAGGTGCTGTGCCTTGGTGAGTGGCACATCAGACACATGTCATGCAGTAGAGGAACTAACTCACTGGGTGAGACATTTGATGTTGTGGAGGTGTCCCTGGAGCTGGACTTTGGCCTCACCCAGGAGGGGCAGGTCTTGGGTGAGGTTAAACAGGCAGCATATGGAACCCCATGTACCTTGGAGTGTGATGCATTGGCCACTTGGGAGGGTTGGGAACAAGTTCCAAGAGGTGAGGAATCGGGTTTGTAGGTGGAGGAGTGGGATAGATGTCAGAGGGTGTCAGTGATCTTGACCAGCCCGCTGCAGAAATTTTGCTGTCTTCCTGTCCCTTTCGGTCTGCCATTGAAAGACTTCACCTTTTAGCCTCTGCTTCTTCCTCCCTTCTAGGACCCAGCCAGATGATTGTTCCTTACTTCAACCCACAAGTTCCTTCCCAGGGTCCAGGCTTTTCCCAGTAGATTTGGATGTGTCGGGTATGGAGCTCAGCGTTGTCTCTTAGTACAGGGTATAAGCCTGAGGCCATCTCTAGTTACCCCACTCATTCACCAGGTGACCCAGACTCTGCCCTTTGGTGGTCCCCACTGCACAAGGTCAAGTGCAGGTTCCATTCTGACATAGTGGCACATGCTAATTATTCAAGCAGTGCTGGTTGTCAGCCACTGCCTGACCTGTGATGTTCATCTGCAGCTTGAGTCAGCAGTGGGAGAGGAGGAGAGAGCTGTGGTTTGTGCATGCTGCCTGGGTGGGGCTGAGGTGGTGTGTGCCTGTGGATGGACGCTAGGAGGCTGGGATTAGGTCATCGAGTGGATATCAAAGGCTCTAGAAGATGGCAGCTGGTAACAGAGGAGGAAGCCTAAGATCCTGGGAAGCAGGAATCAGGGTAGGAAGAGAGCCTCTCACGCTTCTGTGTGCGTGCAAGATGTATTCAGTTGTGAGTCTGCAGTGGAGCCTGAGAGTCTGCATTCCTAGCAGTGATGCTAACATTCTTGGCGCAGAGACCACACTTTGAGTGACAGTGGTACAGAACATGACTGATGATGGGGAGGCTTGTGGAAAGACATATAGGCCACACTTTAGGTATACCGTGTTTTTCTTGTATATACATACCTGTGATGACTTTGTAAGTTAGGCATAGTAAGAGATGAACAACTAATAAAATAGGATGATTGTAACATACGCTGTAATAAAAGTTGGTTAGAATTTAAGGACTGAGGGTTAGGGGTACAGCTCAACAGTACAGTGCTTGCTTAGCATGTTCAAGGCCCTGGGTTGTTTAGATCTTCAGCACTGCAAAAAAAAAAAAAGTAACTCATGAATTGTTTGTTTCTGGCATTTTCCACTTACTATTTTCTGACCTAATTACCTGCTGGTTTCAGACTGTGGAAGGTGGGGCTGCTGGAAACTGAGACTTCTGCTCAGCTCCATGAGGGGGACCTGGGTGTGGAGTCTGGCAGGTTCAGTTGGAGTCATGTTGTGAGTGATGATGGGCAAGGTCAGTGCGAGCCCCCGAGAGCATGTGGATCAGCTTGTTTGATTTTATTAGCTGATACCCCATCCTTCCAGGGCACCCCACACTGTTAGATTCCCTTTAGAAGCAGCTGCTTTTTTTGTGCCAGTGTAAGCTGTGGTCACACCCTGGACAGTACCCTGGCAGCCAGTGGCACACTCCTGTAGGTTCACAGCAGGGAAAGGCGGTTATTTCTGTCCCTGGCTAGCCTTTGCGTTCCCAGAGAGCTGGGACCTGGGACAACCTCTTACCTGCCTAGGAACCCACCTCCTCCTGGCCAAGGTAGAGGCTCTGTAAAAGACCGATGTACCAGAGAGAGGGAAGAATGCAGGTTAGGAAGAAGGATGTGTGAATTGCTATGACCAAAAGGGAGCAGGAGAGGCCAGCATAGAGCCCGGGAGACTCTGGATTGTTGAGTCTGCAGGGCCTCAGGTGAAGGCATCAGGAAATGTCCTCCAGGGTTGTGAGTTCTCAGAGTTCCATGAGGCAAATGAGAATTTTAATCAAGAAGCCATCACATGGTCCTGAGAGCCACAAGCAAGGCTGCTGTTCTGCTGCTGTCTGGAGGAGAGAGGCCTGGGGCCCAGTTTTCAGCCAACCGAGGGTCAGGAATTCTTCTCCAGCTCCCCAGGCCTCAGGGCACCTGGGTACTTCTTATTGAGGCTGTGTGAGGATAATAGTTGGGCTCCAGTGAAGCCCTCTAGGATACACTTAGCCCTCAGCCCTCAGGACCCATGGACTGCACTGCCTCCTGTCCACAGAGAGGTCCAGTCGCTGCTCCACAGTTGCAGGCCTGGAAGTGCAGGAGGTGGCCTGGCCTGCTCAAACCCAGGAGTGCCCCTTGGGGAGCAGTGGCGTGGGGGGGACTGCAGGTCAGGGGGATCCCAGATGCAGAGTGAGGGATGAAGGAGGGGACAGGGAAGGAAGCATTGAGCAGTTAAACCCTGAGCACCTAGAAAGCATCAGGTGATCCCATTTTGTAAAAAGTTCTACCAGCTCCATTTTCTTTGAACTCATCGTTGCACGTTATAGAAAATCACACCTGTTTTGATTTTACAACCAGGTTTTTAAATATCTAATTTTCTATTCATCGTGAAATTTTCCTGAATCTCCTGTGGCTGTCTTGTGGCTCACTTAGGTGGCTCTCTAAGGTTGGTGGTTAGCTGTTTTTAATTTTCAGTGTGACACAAAACCATTGCAAATAAAATTTTGTTTGGTCTGAATATATCCTGAGGGTAGAATTAACTCTGTCAGTCTGCCCCCAGCCTTGTTGGAGTGGTGTGCTGTGTTAGCACCAGTGCAAGCCTTCTCAAAATGCAGGCATAAGCCTCGTGTGCACTAGTTGATGGTCTTTCATTCATGTGTACATTTCACAAGCATTTATTAAGTGCCTGTGGTAGAGACTTCATTTTTCATGGCCTAGTCAGCAGAGTAACTGCTGCTGGTGTTTTGGACTTGATTGATATGTGCAGGAATGTTAGGCTACACTTGATGGCCAGGTCCTCCCTCCCCTTTTCACAGTCCAGGAGCCCTCGACAACCTGTGGGTGCAGAAGTAAATGTGGGTACTTCTGCAGCCACAGAATCCAGGGTGTGCTTATGCATGTGTATGGAGCTGCCTGTCTTCCCCCTCTGATGCTTACCAGCACCATAAAGACTGCCATGGCATTCCCTGTTTCATCCACGTATTCATGTGTCAGTTATCTTCTGTGCTAGGCACTGTCTGCCATTACAGAGAGACAGCAGTTCACTGATAAAGGCCAGCATTTATGGAGCTTATAGTGTGGTGGAGGGGAAGGACATGGGAAGTCGAATGAGACAGGCAACAAATAGTTAATATTCCTGGTTGCCATAAATGCTAAAGAGAAAAATCAGGAAGAAAGTGAGGAAGAGAGACAGATGCATACCTAAGGGAAGAGGGAACAGCAGGCATGAACACCTGAGAGGGGACAGGCCTGGCACAGCCTGGGAACAGTCCGAGTGGTGTGACCAAACAGAGTGACCATGGCAGGGGTGGGTGTGTGATAAGGGCAGGGAGCAGGGCAGAGCTGAGTCATGCAAGGCCCTTGTGCAGGGAAGGAGATCTAAGGCCCGGGTTCATGCCTCCCACCTGTATCCACCTGTTTGGAGTTTTGGAACTGGAGGGCCACACCTGCTATTTGAACTAAGCAATTTGAACTAAGCTCTTTTATTTTTGTTGCTTATGTACGTGGGAGATCACTGAGACTGAGTTTGCTGGGGAAGGCTTTGGGAGTTGAAGCCCAGTCCCAGAGAAACCCTTGTCTTTTCCTGCCCAACATTTTATTTATCCAGGAGGCTAAAAAGAACACATGGAGTTTTCTAGCACTGGGACACTCTGTCCTGTCACCATTTAAGGATGCTTATTTGATCTTGTGTCAGTTTAGCTTAGCTAGTGCAAATGTGTGAATGCCGTTTTTGGTACATATTCAGTCCTTAGTGTGTTTAGTCTTCAGATTTACTTCAGCCAGCTGTGAGTGGTCTTGAGCCGTCCTAAGAAGCAGGGTGGGGGAAGCTGGTGATTTTTTTTTTTTTGGTCTACCTGCAGTGGTTGCCTCATAGTAGTTTATCCCTCAGTGAGTTATTGGTCACCTGCTGGGTTCTGGGCTCCAGGCCACTGCTTATGCCATGGTGCTGGTCTTCAACAGACCCAGATCAGCCTTCATGTGCAATGGCGGGAGCTCTACTTCTCACTGTCTATAAAAACAAACAGAACAGATCAATGACATAAATATAAGTGCTAAAACCACAAAATTCATAGAAAAAAATGGGGATAAATCTTCATCATCTTGGATTTACCAGCAGATTCTTGGAGATAACACCAAAAGTACAATAAGCAAAAGAAAAAATAGAGCAATTGAACTTTGTCAAAATTAAAACTTGAATGCATTAAAAGACATTATCAAGAAAGTGAAAAGGCAATCTATAGAATGGGAGAAAATATTTCAAATTGCAGAGCTAATAAAACTGTAATGTTTAGAATTTGAAGAATTCCTAAAATCTCAGCAAGCCAAATTAAGA
Organism: Cuniculus paca; assembly: GCA_004365215.1. NCBI lineage: Eukaryota > Metazoa > Chordata > Mammalia > Rodentia > Cuniculidae > Cuniculus > Cuniculus paca. Next base: position 6,572 of record RJWT010033032.1, on the reverse strand, counting down.
TGAGCACAATTTTAAAATGGACAGAGAACATGAATAGACATTTCTTGAACATGTACAAATGGCCAGTAGACACATCAAGGTGCTCCAGGTTACAAGTTGTTACGTACAAATCCAAGCCATAATGAGACACCACACCCCACCTATAGAATGACTGTAATTTAAAAAAATAAAGAAAATTGTAAATGTTAGTGAGAATGGGGAAATAGTAAACTTCCTATATTGCTGGTGAAAGTCCAAAATGGTGCAGCCTCTGTAGGAAGGTTTAGCGGCTCCTAGAAAGCTAAATGTGGAATCACCCATGACCTGGCATTTCCACTCCTTGAAAGAACTGAGCACGCAGAATTGAACAGACTCTTGTACACTGGTGTTCATCACAGTACTCTTCACAGCAACCAAAAAGTGAAAATAATGCAAATGTCTCTTGACAGATGTATTGATTTTAAAACATGGAATGTTGTTTAGTCATAAGGAATAAAATTCTGATACATGCTAAAACATGAGAACCTTGAAAACACGGTACTATGTAAAACTAAGCCAGACACAAAGGGACAGTTATTTCTTGATTCCACTATGAAATATCTGGAACAGGGAAATACACAAAGACAGAAGGTAGAGGTTGCCAGGAGTTGGAGGAGGGGTAATTGGGAGTTACTGCTTAATGGGTACAGAGTTTATGTTTGGGGTGATGAAAATTTTCTGGAAATAGATAGTGGTGATGGTTGCACAATGTTATGTGTGAATGGAATCGATGCCACAGAATTGTACGCGTAAAGTGATTAAAATGGCAAAATTTTTGTATTGCATATGTTTAATAAAATACGATTTCAAAAAACAAAGTATATCTGGGAGGAGCTTGGTGTTGTCAGGAGCCCCTGAGTTTAGGTCTCCCCCTGCTGTTGGGTTTCCTCAGAGGCATGCAAGGTAACCTCGTGTGCTAAGCCCATTTCCTTCTGATGTAACAGTGGAGTGGGAAGGCAGGTGACGGGTGTCTCTCACAGACCATGGGAGGTCCTAGAGGATGCCTTCCTATTTCCTGAATTCCATCCTTCCCAGGGTAAGATCGTCCTGCTTGTTAAGAAAAACTGAAAACAGTAACTTAGATGCTTGTGCCAAAGTTGTTATCAATGACCTGTTCATCTGTTTTGCTGTTTTTATCTGGGCATTTGTCTCGCTTCTTCCTATCAATTCATGACCACTCTTCTTTGGTGGCTTTGCTCAAAAGCAGGGCTCCTGGGCCCCACATCCATGGTGTTTGTGCCTGTCCTTGGTTACGTGCTACTGCCTCCTTTTCTGGGTTTACTGTGAGTTCTTTTGAAAGCTGACCTCTACTAATTAGAAGTCATCTGAACACCCAGCCATGGTTATATGTACCAACGTGAAGTAGTGTAAAACAATAAGAAAAAAGTGATGTTTTTAAAATATCTGGACAAATGTTGGATTGTGATAATGCAAAAGAGTAAGATAGATGACTGTACAGACATTACAACTTTCTAAATAACGTACCTCAAACAAGACAGCATGGTTGGTTGGCTTGTTTTGTTGGAAATGAGTGCCTGAAAGCACACCTTTTATGGCCAGCCACTGACCTGCTGTGCTGCTCTGCTTCCCATTTAGGGTCAGCTACCATCAGTGCTCAGGCCAGCTTGCTTTTGCACCGCCATCCAGGTAGATTTCTGCACTGACCAAGCATCTTGACTGCTAATTTAGAGACTGTGAAGCTGGCTAGGATCCCCCCAGGCCCCAGACACAAAGAGGGTGTCCCTCAGTGTGTTAGTTACTGGTACCCCATGACTATCTTTATCAGATCCCCAGCTTAAAACCGTCCTGTGTAACCAGGTGTGGTGGCACACACCTGTAGTCCCAGCACCCAGGGGGCTGAGGCAGAAGGACAGCTGCAGGTTGGAGCCCAGCCTGTGGTATATAGTGAATTCAAGGCCAGCCTGAACTGCAGAGTAAGACCCTGTTTCAAAACAAAAAGAACCCTCAGCTGTTCCTCCAAAAGTGAGCCAGCGAGGGAAGCCAGCCTTCCTCGGGGCTAGAAGTGCGCCTGGCGCTGTTGAGACCCCCTTGAGGTAGGTATGGGCAGAGAGGCTCACTGGCTGGGGCTGGATGTGCAGGCTGTGTACTCTGGACCTCCCTAGAAAAGCGCCACTGGTCACAGGGTAGGAGGATCCCAAGGTCAAACCCAGGGCCTGGCCTCAGGAAACAAGGTGGCCCACTCCTGCTCTCAGGCTGCTAATGATTAACCCAGGGAAGTGCCTATCAGGCTAGAAGGGCCTTTAGACAGCAGGTAACGCACTCCAGCCGTTGCCTTTGGCAAAAGTGAGAGGAAGTCACTTACTCGATTTTCTCAGTTCCGAAAGGTACTTGGTCACATTTTAACATTTCTGAAATTGCCATGTCCTTCATAATCAAAGGATACTTTGGAAGTCCTGTTTCTTTAAAATAATCTCTCTGAAATACCTGCTAAATCAATTGTGTCATTTTACAGTGGAGGGAATATGGTAATAAATACCCAAATCATTACTCAAGTTTCTAATGTTGTAGAATTAATTAGGGGGAAAGAAGGTTTTCTGGATCATTTCCTTTGTAAGAGGAGATTTACCTACATGGGTGCCTCAGGGAGTGTTTATAACTATTATCTCAAAAAAGTAAGACTATACCTGTAGTCAGTGAATTGCAAAGAGTAGTGATTAGTGTGGGGCCCTTTTTACCCCTAGTGAATCACATGTAACTCATCTTTCCCCTGGTCATGTGGGTCGGTAGACTCAGCTGGGAGGTGTGATGCCAGGAACCACTCTGGAGATTGTCTTACACTTGGAGCCTGACTATACCCTATTGGTTCTTTATGAGTCTGATCTACTAATCTGTGAGTCCAGAACAGCAGTGCTGCCTGCAGGCCCAGTCAAAATCAATGGTGTCAGAAGAGATGAGTGTGAAAGTATTTGGAAAACTGAAGTCCTGTGGGACCCATGGTTGCTCATCAGGCCAGAAGTCCTGTAATGGGAAGGGTGCAGGGACTTAGGAGAAAGATGGGTGGAAAGCATTAGTTATGTCTCTAGTGGACCAGGGCCCCCACTGTGTGATACAGAATTGCTGCTTCTCAGAGATATTTATAAATGCAGAAATCACAACTTAGAAAGTTGGTTTGTCCAGGGTCGTGGCAGAAAAGATACTAGAATACTGCTTTGACTTTATTCTTCAGACCTCCAGTTGGTCCTGGCCTGCTGAGACCCCTGGCCACCCAGAGCTTCCAGGCAAAGATCCAAGTGGCCAAGTATTCCTTGAAATCAATACATGGGTCTTGTTGACCTCTATAGTCCCGGCCCCTAGATCACAGAAGACTTCAGTCCAAATAAGTGCCACAGTAGCAACAATAAGATTCATTTTCTTTTTTTTTTAAGAGTTTAATTTTTATTATTTTTACAAATATGTATTTCTTTCCTGTATTTTATATATTTTTAAGGTGTATAATATGAACTTTTTGATATACATACACTTCATTTATTCCTGTTATTCTGTTCAGCGTGGTGGCATGCCTTGTGTAAGTCTTTTTTTAAGAGTTTCTGTTCATGGGTTGTTTTTTTTTAAATCTCATTTTATTAAGAAACAAAACCCTGGAAATCTGACTAGTTAGCATAAAAATGTTTTATCTTAGCTTCTAGAGTCATGGCACCCAGCAGGACTAGTGTATACCCAGTGTAACCTGAGATGACCCATTGGATTGAAACCTCCCAGGCAGAGGACTTTGAAGAGCCCTTGTGGGCTCTCAGCTGGGAAAGCCAGCCAGAGCACAGCAGACTAGTGACTTCCCCGACCAATGAGAAACAAATAAGGGGATGTCTTCTTTTGGTGCTGGTGGTGGTGGTGGTAGCAGTATAAGTATTTTTCTGTGTTTCCTTGAGATAAAATTATGGCAAGGGCTACTAATAGTGAGGATTGGGTTTCTCTGGATGGCTGCAGATCCCTTGGCAGGAGCAGAGGCTGGCAGGATGGTCCACTTGTGAGATTCTAGCCCCTTGGCTGGGATGTGCTGTGATTAGCACATCTCAAACGTTTCAAAGTGACTTTAGCTGTTTTCTTTTCTGGAGTCTTCTGCTGCTTTTGGCCATAAAGGGCTGGGGGTTGGAGCCTAAGATAGAAATACGGACTGACACCCAAATGGGTGTGTGTGTCTGAGGGCAAATATTAACACAGTATTTTTGTAAAGTTTATGCAACTTGATTCATGTCCATGTGGAGTAAATTTATTCCATCCTGTTTTCCAGTCTGTTTGGAGCCTGCTAAAACCATTCAGAGAGAAACTAAAAAGAGGTTAGTTGTTTAATTTTAGGTAGAAACTGCTGAATATTGAACATACTCTATTGTCCCTTTTGAGCTTTATATATTGCTTTTTGTCTCTTCATGTTTTTAAATCCCATTTTATGGTCCGATGGGCCATTTTAGTTTTTTTCCGAGAATGATATATCCACTTAGATTTATTTCCCATGAGAAATCCATGTAGGAAATTTGATTTTGAACAGTGTTGAGTTGGATGTGGTCTACATATACAGAAATAGACCCTTAGTACATTTGAATCAAAGGTCACAGTAGAATCTCCATCCTGCAAGCCTCATGTTCCTTTGTCCCACTGCCTCCAGGTGTCAGTTTGCCTTCTGTAGGTTTCTCAGCATGTGTCTTCTGCAGCTCTTTTGCTTAATAACCTCTAGTGACTCACAGCTCCCTGCTTTCCATATTTGTATGGCCAGTTCAAAAGCTCTTTCTTCTGCTGAAGAGAAATCTGTCTATTGTCTACCCTATGAACCCTAGAGGCCAAAAAATACAAATAAAGTCTAATGATAGTAGCTAATTTGCATACATATTCTATCCAGTCCTCCGAAGCATCCTTAGCCAGGAAATCTTCCCTTTTACAGATAAGAAAACTAAGTCTCAGAGGGTAAGCAGTTTCTCCTGAGGTTCATCTCTTCCCTCGTAAGTGGTTAAGCTGAGTCTCAGCTACAGCTGCCTGAATCGGAAGCTGGTGGTTTTCCTCAACCTTCATACCATACCTTCATTCCTGTTCTGTGTGTCAGCCCTGGGATTGTCGGAAAACCCTAACCTTATCTTCCCTGAGGTTTCCTTAGGATCTCAGGTGTTTCTCAGGTCCTCTTGCTAAATTTCTTTCTGTGGAGTTCCTAAAACGTGTGTGTTTGTCTGCCTGGTGTGGTGGCACATGCCTGTGATCACAGTCCTCGGAAGGCTGAGGTAAGAGGATTGCCTTGAGTTTGAGGCCAGTGTTGGCTACATAGTGAGTTCAAGGCCAGTCTGAACTACATAGTGAAACCTTGTGTCAAAAAGCAAAACAAAATGAAATATGTGTGCTTGTCCCCTCCTGACCAAAGGAGTATCCCCAAGCACTTTCCCTTTGCCGGCAAGATTCCCATGAAGCCTTAGTGACCTGGTCCCGCCACCCACCCAAGCTAAGCAAGGTCCACCCCCCCTCCCCAGTGTTCTTCCCATCACTTTGGCCTTCACAGTCCATAGAACTAGACACTCTGAATACCTCTGCCTTCACCCCATTTCCTGGCCTGGCAAGGCGCCAAGTAAGTGAATATTGAGTGAATAAATGATCCGGAACTCCTTTGTCAAAGTAATAACAAAGGAGACTAAAAGTAATTATAAACAAGATCTGCAGGTCTGGGTCTGTGAAGCTGCATCTGAGGCAGGAATTCAGCCAGTTGCTTGGAGGCTGCTGGGGGACACGCCAGCTGATGGTACGTCCTGGAAGTTACTCTCCACAGCATGGCAGCGTTGGAGCCCTCCCGGAGCTGGCTTCTGTCCAATTTTCCCATCAAGCAGGTTTGCTGGCCCTTAGGTGTCCGGGTTCACTAAGGTGGGACATAACAGGAAAGTTCCTCAGACACGGGTCGGTGACTACGGGTGAGACCGAATCACAGCCCTCCTTGTGCTGCACAGCCACAGTATGTGGGCCACCGTGGGCATCCATGTGTGTTCCGGAAGCGACCCTGGGAGGGGTGAGCCCTAAGAAACTTGCGGGTGTACACTTTAGCATGGCACCTTGATAACATTTTCAGAAACGTTTAAAAAAACAAACTTCTAAAAAAAAAATCTCATGAAAACAGTGCTGTGCATTAGGAGGAAGTCACCCCTGGAAGGAGAACGTGGCAGAGGACACCAGGAGGCTTCTCAAAGACCCGTATACGCGGGACTCTTACTTTCTTCTCCGTGCGATGCCTTGAGACAGCGTCTTTTCCGACAAAAACCAAATGGCTTCATTCAGCGCGCTCAGCGTGGACTCCACTGGCTGAGGAGGAAGGCTGTGCTGGAGTGAGCTAGTGTCTGGTCCAGGGCTGCACCGGCTCTTGCTGGAGGAGCCCAGTTTCTCTTTTTAGCAACATTACCTCTTTCCCCAGACTGTCTGCAGCCCCGCAACATTCTTTATCTTGCCCTTCGGGGAGCTGAAAACGACATCTTGTTATTCTCCCCGTATCAAGTATAACTTTTTTATTTTGTTAGTTTTGCAAGTGTCATGGTGCTCAACCTATAAATAAAACCTATAAATAAACCCAGACT
>RJWT010033031.1:0-13992 GCA_004365215.1 Cuniculus paca | reverse complement strand
TAGATACTGAATAAAAGAGTATAAATAAACATCAGATGCTCTATAACATGTGGACTTCATTTATGTCACGTATCATCTCCAACTTCTGTTAATAATGACATTTACTAATAATATTGATTTTATAATATTGGTCAAATCAAAGAATGAAAAAAATCAAGTTATTTTTCAAGTGAGCTCCAAGCACCAAGTGACCTCAGGTCACCTTGCATTAGATGTGCCTTGTGCTAATACCATCTCATGATGGTCTGTTATGGTTTGTATCTAGGCTCCCCAAGCCTCATGTAGTCATGGAAGCAGCTGAATCTAGTGCTTGTGATTGACTTGTTGTCTAGTGCTGGGATTGGAAGTATGAGTCCTGCACCCACCCGGGGGGGAGCCGACATACAATGTAAGGTCAGAATAGGGGCGGGTTTTTCCCTCTTTTGCGCAGTTCGCTCTTGCAACTTTCAGCCACCATGAATGACTGCCCCTCAGCCATGCCACCCTGCCTTGGAACCAACTGAATATGGACTGAAACCCCCAAAACTGTAAGAAATAAACCTCTCCTTCCTTCACTTTGGGTGTCTGGTATTTTTTCTCAATGAGAGAAAAGTAACCAAGGCATAGTTCCAGTTTACCTTCTTGGTAATACAACAGTAGAGTTTTCTGGAAAGCCACACATGCTGTTCTTATAACTCTGTGAGATTCGGATTCTGCACATATTCATGTGTGCTTGGCCTTGGGACACATCTGCTAATGTGTAGAAAGAGACCCTTGCTTATGACAATACTCTTGCTCTCACTTATTGAATTTGTTGTTGTTAAACAGGGAAGGACACCTTATACAAAAACATCTGTTGCGGTAATCTTGAGGGCTCAAAGGGGAGGTGAAGCCATTTAGGTTTCTTTTTTCCTGTTACTCAGATACTGAGCACCCACTGTGTGCTAGGTGAGGTGTGAGAATACAAAGGTAAATAATAAATGGGCCCTGCTGGCAGGCAACTCATAGTCTGATGAAGGAGATAGGCATATAAATTGGTAGTTTAACATAATACCATAAGTGCTTTCATGGACTTATGAACAAAATATTTCTTGTCAATTACACCCATTCAGTTTTTCCTTCTAAAACACCGACATCCTCCCCAAAGAGAAAATGACTCTGAAGGTTCTGAGTTTTTAAATATTATGAACTATAATTGACTTCCAGGAATTCAAAGTGAATATTATGTTGATGCCTACAAAACAAACTTCTCCATATTAATCTAGGTTTTAAACAGTGAGGAAGAAAATAATAACAATAACTAATAAAAATTATATCCCAGAAACATATGTTAACTCTGAAGGGGAATAAAGCAAGGAAATGCACAAATCCCTTTAAAACAAATGTGTCAAAAGCAGGACTCAATAAACCTGGATGTAACATGAAACAAGTCACATAATGGAGCTGATTGTGTTATTGGGCACAGGTTCTGAAATCCTTCTTCTATTGCCTGCTGGCCTCAGGTAAAAAATCTGTGATCTGTTAAGCAATAGTAACCTTTAAGGTAAGAGGGTCATCTTACTCAATGTGGTTTTACTCTGGAGCAAAAACTGGGACTAAACAAACGTCAAGTGCCTGCTACTGAAACACAAACTCTTTCCTCATGAAACGTTTCTTTTCCCTTAGAAAACAAAATTTTTTTCAATTTCTAAATTTCCACAAATCTCAATAATACTATCAGTTTCTATACACACACACACACACGATGGATAACTAGGCGCTCATTAATGACTTCATAACATTTTTTCACTCTATATAAGAATTTCTGAATTTTATATGCATTACTGAATTTCTCAGCCTGCCTCAAAATGAGGCATGTTCCACATCCTTTTTCCAGAACGTGTAATTATCTGTATAGCATTTATATGTCAAGAAGTAAGTTCATTCTAATTCCCTTCTAAAAATTGAGATAACTTTCTATCATGGAGAGCTGCAGAGAGTTTATTTACTGATTAGAGGGTAATGATATTTTATCTCACATGTTTTATAGTATAATACTATATAAAAATCACTTCCAAAATACTCAAATGCACTCTTCCAGCTGAAAAGCGACTCAAAAACAACATTCAATTTTCTGAAAATTAAACATTGTCTTTTGATCTATCCTAAATCCCTATTTTCAGAGAAGAAAAAGAATGAAAATAATCAGAAATGAACCAATTAAGCTTGCATGTGATGATCACATGTAACTGTTATTTTCAGATAATGAGAATTTATTTTTACAGTCTCTTCCTGAGTATGGAGCATTGAAGTATTTGGTCTTCCAAGCCCTTATTCCAATCACTGTGTAACTTTGTTAGTTTTCTTTTTCCTAATGAATGTCATGCTTTGTATCTTAAGAAAAGATCAATTGAAAAATTGGTTCTTGTGGATATTAGATTCTTTGAATATTTCACAATCATTTAGCAGGAGAATTCTGGGGACTGAAAATGGTGTGTTACTGTTGTTTCATTAGTCTTCGCTTTTCCCCATCTAGTTAATCAGTACATTTCTTCTAGCTTGTTTTTAAGGTTACCATGTTGAATCATTTAGAAAAATAAAACTACTAAAGATGAAGGCAGTGATCTTGACAGTTAGTTGACAGGTTGCATTGTGGGAAATGGGCCAATATGTCTGTTTTGGACACAACTACAACAAAAATATTGATTTTTTTCATGTGTGTGTGTGTGTGTGTGTGTGTGTGGTTCTGGGGATTGAACCCAGAGACACAGTACCACTTAGCTGTATTCCCAGACCTTTTACTAATTTTGTTTTGAGTCGAGATCTTATTAAGTTGCCCAAACTGGCCTGTAACTTGTGATACTTCTACTTTAACCTTCTTTGAATTATTATATTTCACCAAAAGCCTACAGAAGGAGAGGAATTTTTCCCAGCTGAACTAAGCCTGGAGAATCTGTATTAAGCCTGCACATAAGAGGATTTCTAGACTGGTATAAAATTTGTAAGGTTTATGCAGTACTCCAGACTGAAAATAAAAGATTAGAACCTTATGAAAGCAGGTATGTATGCAACATACATTACAATGGCACAAAAATAACAATAGAAATAAAAAGTTAGGCATGATGGTGCTTGCCTTTAATCCAACACTTTGGGAGACTGAGGCAGGAGGATCACATATTGGAACCTAGTCCAGCTAACTTAATGACTTAGAAAGACATCTCAAAATAAAAAGAATAAAAGGGTTGTAGCTCAGTGCAAAAACTTGAGTTCAATAGAGATCAATGGGTGATAGATATATGTAGCAAGTTAAATTAGCAGTTAGGTACTGTTTCTAAACCTTCTCATGTATCATTTTATTAGTGAGTTAAGTAATATTTAAGATAAATTTAAAGATCAAAATAAAAGATAAATGATAGGAAATAGGGAGGTATACTTTGTGATATTTATAAGGGAATCTGGGAATGGGTTTTCATGCATCACTGAGTACCACCATTATACTGAACACAGAAATTATGAAACTAAAAAGTACCATCCTAACAAGCTGGATTCTGGCACTGAATTAAACCTTTGCTGGTTATTTTTCTGAAATAGAAGCAGGATAATGCAGTGTGTACCACACAAAATAAGAGCTAGCTTACCTACAGGCCATATGTGTTCTAACTCCTATGTCAACATGACACTTTTCTAGATCAAGAGTGATTATTGTTATCAAGCAGGTTCCTTGCTACTACCTCACATCCTGTTAGCCTCAACAAGCTCCATGTTTGTTGGAGACTATGTAGCATTTCACATACAGAATTATAAATTATAGGGTGGTGCTAAACTTGAGGTAAAATTCAAAGATGACAGCATGTGATAAATGTTTTTTACATGAACCTGTTCTAATGAATATGAAAGGTGCTCAATACTGCTCAGAAGATCCCACTTCCTATGAGCACCATTTGTTTTTTATAGCAATAGTCAATGACTCAACCTTTCATTGGCCCTCCTTCCTTTCCCCATTCCAGTATTTCTGTTTCTCAATCCTATTACCTAGTATCAGTTTTAAATAAAGTGCAAGCACATGAGCATTTCTTTAAGGTTTGTTTTTGGAGCAATGGGTACTAAGACCTCGTATTTTCTCAAGGCTTACCATAGCCTAGTCAAGGAAGTTTTATGGTTTAGATATGAGGTGCCCCCTAAAAGCCTGATATGCTTGGATAGTAATTGAGTCATTGTGGTGCTATACTCATCAGTGGGTTAGTTCACTTACCGACTTGCTTTTCCTAGGATAAAGGGTATAAAAGGTGAAATTGAACTCTGTAAAAATTTGCTGGCTATCCCCAGGGTACCCTGCTCCAGAAGGTTTACCTAGGTAATTATTTCCCCAGAATGAGTTTGCTGGAATGAAGCCATCCAGGCACTAAGAAGTCTCTGCAGCTATGATGCAAGGTTAGGCTACTGCTTGAGTGAGTGACAGACTTTGACAACATACATATGGTGCTACTTTTGTAGGCATGCAGAATGCAAGAGTTGTGGAGTCAAGGAGGCTTCCACCCAGATTTCAGAGAAAGGTCTGAAAGATCAGTGAATGTCCCTGAAAGTTCAGTATGTGAAGCTGTGAGAGTGAGGCCAAAAGTGCAGTGGAGACTCTAGGAATTTCAAGAATCCAGAAATAAGGAATGTGTTCTGAGAAAAGTCACAGCCTGTGAGCAAAGTCATCCCTTGAGAGAGGTCATGAAGGCTGCAATTAACAAAAGTGGGGCTGCCCAAGTCATCTGAAGATCACATCTTGTTATAGCCTGCCCTGTATTCTGGACATAAAGCTATAGGATTTAGTGTTCATCCTGCTGGGTTTTCATCTTGGTTCAGTTCCATTTCTTTCTATGCCTCTCCCTTTTGGAATGGGAATGTATGTTACAAATATTTAACTTTCTTTTTTTTTATTTTTATAGGGGCTCATACATTAGAGTTTGCCTTGAGTTTCAGAGAAGACTTTGGACTTAGCCTTTTCAGTAGTGTTTGAACTGTTAAATCATTCACTGACAACTTTTAGAGCTTTACTAAATACATTTAGCATAAAGGGATAGACATAAATGTTTTGAGGGTTTAGATCTAGTGTATTCCCCAAAAGTCTTATGTGTTGGGCATGTGACTGGGTTATTTAGGGCACTGTATTCACCACGCATTGTTGAATTTAGTAGCTAAACATGATGTTAAGAGGTGAAGTGTATTCAGAGGCAAGTCACTGGGTGCATGACCTGGGTAGGTATATTAGCCCTAGTTCCTTACTTCTCACTCTGCTTCCTGACCACCATGAATCAGCAGCTTTGTTCTGTTCAGGTCTTTCAATCATGCTGTTTCTACCCTAGGGCCAGTGGACTCTACCAAAATCCAAAAACCTATGGTCCCAAATAAACCTCCCCTCCTTTAAACTGTAGGTGTTGTGTATTTTGTTCCAGCAAGAGGAACTGACTAAGACAAAGGCCTACAAGTGAACCAATAAAGGGATATGGATTCTTTCTTTCTTCACCTATATGGACACATACGACATTCTTAACATGACTTGGTTCTTTAAAGACCTAAAATTCTAGCAAGAAAGATGACCAGTATGCAAATAACTATATTAATATTTATTTTGTCCTCTAATAATCATTCAAAGGATATTGATCAATTTATTTCCATTTAGGGGTATGTAAAAACCAGTACTACGCTTTTTAGCTGTCCCCAAAATGTTTCTTTCTTCACCATGAGACACTGATGTCCCTTCCCTTAGGTAGTAAGTAATCAGCATTAGAAATCATAATCACCATATGAAGGAGGCACAGGTCATCCTGTGAAGTACCCATTCTGAGATCAAAACAGTCAATCTATGGAAAAAATATTTTCATAAAAGAGAAACACACTTCACCAGATAAATCTCCTCATGGAAAATACAAATCCCCAATTACTACCCAACATGCACAAGATGTAAAGCCTCTCTCAGAGCTGAGGATCTGCATGATATTTAACAAATTATCAGCATCACAGCATGCTGAATGAAGACTCAGGACCAGACAGGCAGGGAAAAAAGAGAATACAAAGCCCTAAAGTGCTTGTTTCAAAATTCTATATAAAGTAAAATAACTTTTTCCAAAATCCCCATTTTCTTTCTAGATTTTCCCTGTTGACAGACTCCAAGGACTTGGTTGATGATGGAGTTGAAATTAAATAAATCTAATTACCTCAGATGTCTGGTTTTAAACTTTCTTGATTTTTGTAGTCTTTTCAATGATAAAGGCATTTAGGAGACCAGAATAGGGAAAAAATGAAAAATATTGATCTTCTAAACTCTCATATTGGTTTCAGTCACCACGACTTTGGGGTAAGAGAACAGTGATGTTACAATTTGAGTATACTGTGATGTTGTAGCCTCTCTATCCCACACATAAATGTAGTACCTGCCTTAGTTAATCATTTCAGCAAATGTTATAACTACCTAAAATTACCAGGCACAGAGCTAGCCTTTGGGAACGTATTTTTGAATATTCACCCATTAAAATTGCAATAAATGATACATTGATAGTGATTATACAGTTATATAAAAGTCCTAAATCTGACCTATTTTTTATAGGCACCTGACTCAGACATTGTATGTGTGACCAATGTCTCTGTAAAAGTTTTCAAAAATGATGGACTTTTGGAATCTTAAGATTGTTTCAGGCCTTATAAATAATCATATCCAATCACCTCATTTCAAAAGTGAGAAAACAGATGACCACACTTGAAAACACTTCAGCAAAATTACTGTAACTGAAAAATTGCTATTGATACATTTTGATTCTTAAATCACCCACAGTCATCCCTTTTATTCTTTTAACTAATTCATGCAATGGTTAGGGAATAAAAAAGTTAACAAAAGAAGGAAAGGTTGTTGTCTATTCTTCACAGTTTCAAACCCAGTACTTGAGAGAAGTAGAAATTAAATATTCTTCTAGGGAAACAAGGAAATAAATAAATACAGTACATAACGCACTGTAATTTTGTTTTGTTGGTTTTGCGTACCCTACCCTGGATCCAACAGAGGATCTGGAAAGGCTTCTCTGAGGTCCTGAGCAGAGAACTAGAGGGTGTGTGGGACACTAACTAGGGAAAGCAGTGGCAATGGCAGGAGGAGAGTGTGGAAGGGGGGTGAGTAGTATGGGAGTTCCCTGTGACTCCTGGAAAAAATTACCACAAACTTGGAGGCTTAAAACAGCAGAAGTGATTATCTTACAATTCTAGAGGCTTAAGACCCTAAAATAAAATTTTCATCAGGTTTGGTTCTTTCTTGGGGGTTCAGAAGAAGAATCCATTCAGTGTCTTTCTCCTAGTTTTTAGTGGTGGTAGACAGTCTTTGGCATTCTCCTTTCTTTTATGTGATGTCTGTTCCCTTCCTCACTTGACATCCTCTGTGTGTGTGTGTTTTTGTCCAGATACCCTCTCCTACGAGGATGCCAGTCATTGTATTTAGGTCCTTATTCCTGATCTTTTCTTCTTCTTTTTTTTATAACTATATGTTTATGATGCATAATAATTACATTCATCTTAGGGAATTGGCATGCACATGTGTCAAATCTTAATTCTTTTTCCTCCCTTTCCCCGCCTCATCTTCCCATCACCCTCAACCCTGGATCCCCTTTCCATCTTCACAAAGTCTATTTCCCTGTTTCCTATAATCAATCTTTTACTTTGCTTCTTAAACTACATATTTTTCATTTCTTATATAAGAGAAATCATGCCATATTTATCATTTTGTGTCTGATTTACTTATTTTATTTTATATTATGGTCTCAAAGTGCATCCATTTTCTTACAAATGACTCAAATTTGTCCTTCTTTATGAATGAGTAGTATGGCCTCATTTTAACTTGATTGCATCTGCAAAGACTCTCTTTCAAAATAAGGTAGGAGTCGAGTGTTGGAGGAACATACTTTGGAGGAGGATATTATTTCACCCAGTACCAGGCATAAGGGAAGTGCCCAGAATTTACAAGTGCAAAGCTCTAGAAGCCAAGGGAAAGAGCACTCCACAGGCTTGAATGAAGCTGCATGTCTGAGTGCAGGGAAAGAGCCTGGGAACACTGGTCTTCGCCCTGAGAGCAGTGAGAAACCACAGATGAGTGTAGAAAGGGGATGAATGTGGCTAGAGTGTTTAAAAGGCCTCTCAGGCTGCAGTGTGGAGGAGAAAACAGGGATGAGCAGGACTTGAAGGGATACAATGAGGCTGAGGAGCGTGGCAGTGGGGGCAATATGGACTCCTATGAAGCAAGCATGCTACACAGAGTAACCTCGGGATGTGGATGTGGGAACATTCCTGCAGATGCTGCCAACCTGCATCTCCCAGGAACCTGTTTCATTGGTTGAGCAGATTGTTTGGGTTTTGGCTTATTCAGGATTTAAAAACAGAAAATTCTAACACTTCTCCAGATTTCTATTTATTCGTTAATCAACAGAAGTCAGTGCAATCTTGTGCCCAATGCCTGCACAGCAAATAGGTAAGAGCCCCATAACAAGTACCATTGTTAGAGAGGGCACATGTTTTATTTCAATTCCACACACTCTCCATATTATCTTATATTTGTCTACTTTATATGTTATATACAAATTAGTAAGCCCAGGATTAGGACAAGGATTTCTGCTAACATTAACAGTCCTTTTTGACAAGTGTCAGGAAGGCAACAGAGTTGAGATCAGTTACAAAGATGGCTTCTAGATTGAATGATCTGTTTGATCAGGAAGATTGGAAGGTCAGATTCCAAGGCTGCTGTTTACACAGCTTGTTTTAGATCTGAAGATTCTTTAATTCAAAAACAGTTTTCCAGGAAAACCGCATGTTATAAATACCATGGTTACAGGTACTAGTCTGAATTGCCATTCTATGCGTTGGTAGAAATATTACTGAAATAGCTTTGAAACCTTTAATTTTCTACCTTTTTGTTCAGGATAACAAGAACAAAAATAATAAAACCTTTTGTATATACAATACTCATTTCACTGAAGCTTCAAAACAACTCTAAATTTCTACTATGATATCCATTTTATAAATGATTAAACTGAAGAACAGAATAGTTTTATAACTTGTCCAAGGGCACACAGCTAGAAGAGGATTATCTGACTTCACTGCCCTTAGTCTACTTACTGTAGCTAGATTGACAAGGTGATATGAGATAAAATTTGAAAAATGTTTGAAATTTTAGGTGTCAAATAAGGTAATTTTTTTAAACTCTACTTATTCAAAAGCTATTACAAAAGTGCAAAAAAAATCAGATATGTTTTAAAGATAAAGTGATCAAATTAAAACACAGACTTTTTGTCCTTGATGTGAAAATTCAGTTTCAGTAAATTAATTACCTGTGAGACACAGATTTCTCCCTCAATTAACACTGGGTTTCTTTCAGCTTGCATAGAAAACTTATTTAGTTTACTTCAAGGTGTTGTAGACCATCATCAATGAATTAGTTCTTCATGTCTGGAATGGAAGAAAAAAGTTCTTCCAGAGAATATGGCCATAGAACTTGATTAGTAATACATATTTCTACAGTAGTTACTGTGCAAATAATGTGTTTCATTCTCACTAATCTGTTGATTTCACCAGTAGCCAGTCACTAAGTTACTTCATTAAGCTTCCCTTTGATCTATTAATTAATGTGACTGAATAAAATGAATTAGAAATAGCTAATTTAATGTTTATATTAATAGAATTTTGTGCACTCTATGATGAAGCAGTTTACTTAGTTCTTTCCACAGTCGTTGTGAAGGTTATATAAAGACCTCAGAAGACAAAAATTCCACCTACGTGACTAGTATTGAAAAATATATTAACACCTCTGAAATATAAACATTTACTATACAAAATCTAATTTATCCTCATCTCTCTTTTTTCCCATTTCAACTACTTAGGAAGGGAAAATTCTATGAATGTGGACTACAAAGGGAAAAATCTATTAAATAAAAGAAGTACATAAGTTAATGGTAATGTATTGGACATGCAATTTAAATTGGAAAAGCAACTTAAATGCAAAGCAATTACTGACACTTTTAATATTAGGCAGACTAATAAAGCAGCAATTAAATCTCATTATATAGCTATAAAATTGGCTTGTAATAGATTGATTGCACCAAATGTTCCTACTGGTTTTTGATGGTCTTGTGGACAAGAGCACTGTTCTTTTATTTTGTTTTCAGGGAAAGCTGTCGCAACAGTTATAAGCCATTTGAGTCCTGTCTTGCAGACTGACAACAAAGATTTTGGGAACAAACAAACAGAGACGACAAGGAAGAAGGAAATATACCAAATAGTCTAAACTTGAACTGTTTGTTGTTCCCAAGGGATCACAGGCTGCTTCAGAATCACCTTGCCAGAAGCAATTTTTGGAACTCTTATAGTCGATTCTTCATTTGTTCACACTTAAGGTAAGCATTTGGGTGTACTGAATAGCTTACTTGTTTTGATTATATAATCAAGTAAATAACTGAGTGAAGTATGTGGTCTCAAGTTCCTGAAATCAGACGATTGAGTAACTAACTGAGGTTGTATAGTCTCAAGTTCCTGAAGTCAGGCACTATGATTCTACAGAAAAAGGAAGGCCCCAGAAACACAATTGCCGCTCAGTCTTCCTGCCTCCTTTTCTGTATAATACCAACAAATGTGAAAAAGTTAATCCATTTGTGATTAATCAGAAAGAAATTAACTGGCACTGGCCCGTGACCATTGAGTGACTGCAATAGGACTCCAAAAACCCTAATTTTATTTCAAAGTGGAACGGGTTTTGTGATCAATTCTTGCTTTAGATTTTACTGTGTGATAAGGTCTCTGTGAAATCACACTCTCCAGAAGATCTTTCTTTGTCCATCTCACCTGCTTTCTGAGTCTTGAGAGGACATTATTCTGATTATGCACTTACACACCTCAGTCTTCAGCTTTCTTTCTAGGAAGTCTAACACAAGGTTCTTTGTTTCTTTGAAGAATTTGGCTACCCCAAGCACCCATTCTTACTTTTCCCCTATAGTACTAGACTTTTATTTAGGCCCAGGTACCCCCTGCATAAAGCGTTACATTTCCCAGTCTGCCTTGAAGTTTCATGTGGCTGTAAACTAAGTTTTGTCTATTAGGAAATAATGCTTTACTTTGGTAGCTTCAGGGAGTTAAAATTTTTGAGATCACAGTTTGTCCTTCATTCATTCCTTCACCCGTCCTTCTGTATAAAACAGGGGCACCACTATTTGAGGAGGATGGAAACTGCACCTCAGAAAGGACAGAGTGATGAGATGAAGGCAAGTGCAGGTGCCTGAAAGCATGGTAGCGCTGAGCACCAGATCAGCCTTGCACTGATCATCTCCAGAAGTTCACATGACCTAAAATAATATTCTCTATTACTTAAATGAAGCATTATTTTGGGGTTTCCAATACTATGGAATCAAACCTAAAATATGCATGCTAGGTCTAGAGCTGTCACCTGCAAAATTTTTTCACTCTTGTGTGGCCAAAACCAACTGATAAAAATAGAGGAAGTCACAGAAGAACACATCATATGTTGGAGGTCATTTAGAACTGAAGATATTTGACTCTAGTACTCATTAACGAAAATGAGGCTGCAATATAATAAATTGTCAAACTTGATTTGTGAATTGAGTATTGCAATAGACCACCTGTCATAAGGTTGGCTTTTATTTATATCTTGGAAGACTTAATAGCATTCTGTAATGTACTCTGTGTATAAATACACATGTTGTAGAAGTAATTTTTAAAAGTACCTTAAATAAATCATATACTAACGTCAAAATAAAAAAAATTATGTTTTAGAGTATTTATTTAGGGAATATTTTTGAGAAAGGGTCTTGCTATGTAGTACAGGGTGATCATGCTCTCACTATGAAGTTCAGGAAATCTTCCTGCTTCAGCCTCTTGAATTCTGAGATTACATGTGTGCACCACCACCCTAGTATGTTTTGTTATATTAGCATTTATTTCTCAGTGACATAAATGGCAAAACCAAGATTCAGATTTTAGTTTTTTAACTCTGTTATGGTTGATCTATTCTGCCAATTTGAGAATTTTAGAAGTTTAACTGAGAGGCTCAGCAGGGAGCCAGGGTTCTTGCTTTGTAAATATCCTCATCCTGTGCAAAGGAGGGCAAGGAGATTTTGTGAGTGTTACACACACCCTGAGGTGGGGGGAGTGGCCTGTGTACAATATAAGGGAGGAGAAGAGGTTTGTTTTCTCCTTTTTTGCTCTGGCTCCTGCCTTGGAGTGTTGTCTCCATGCCTTGCCACCCTGTCATGGAGCCAGCTGATTATGGACTGAAACTTCCACAAACAGTGAATTAAATAAACCTTTACTTCCTTCATTTTGAGTATCAGGTGTTTTGTTCTAGCAATGAGAGAAAAGTAACCAAGACAGAATTTGGTACCGGGAATGGGGCTGGTGTTGTAACTGTACCTGACCATGTGGTTCAAGAGCCTTTGGGAATGGCTTGTGGGAAGAGTTTGGAAAGGTTCGGAAACGTCACCTGAAAGAGTAGCCCTGGAACAGCTTAGGCCATTCTGTATGGGAGTTTCTGTTCAGAGCTCAGGAGCCCAGAAAGCCAGTAAAGATCAGGTTCAGGAGGTTTCTGCTAGGAAGAAAGATTGCTGTGGGCTCCAGATGATGTGTGTTATGGCTTGGCAGAAAGTTTGTCTGCATTTTGCTCATGTTCAGACTTTGTTGGAAACTAAGATTAAGGGCAGTGGACTGATTAATCTGGCAGAAGAGATTTCAAGGCAGTCAAACATTGAGGCAGTGGCATGGCTATTGTTGGAGACTTTTAGCCAGATTTATGCTGTGAATCAAGAGCAAAGAGCCCAGCAGGATGATTTAAAATGTTGTGAGTGGGCCAGGGATTTAGTTCAGTGGCATAAGCACCTGCCTGGCAAGTGCAAGGCAGTAAGTTTGATCTGTGGTACCAAAAAAGGAAATAAATAAATAAGTAAAATAAAATATGAATTTGGTCAGAAAGCTATGAACTGTAAAGATAGAACTGAGACCTTCATCGCTGAGAAGGAACAGAAAAATAGAAAAGATGACCTGAAGGCATTGCAAAAAGCAGCAAGTCTCAAACCTTTGCAGCTTCCAAACTGCAAAAGTGAAAGACTTTGCTTTGAAGAGAAAGCATCAGAGCACCATGTTCCAGAATGGTGGTGGAGGCCAAAGGAGGTTCCAGAATGGTGATGGCATAGAGAATCTGTTCCTTACAATCAGGTTCTGAGTGCCCAGCAATCCAGGCACTTGACCCCTACAGTCAAGAAAGAGGAATGTGTAGCTACTGCTCCAGCTGGCAGCAGACCTCAGCATCATCCACATGGTGCTGGTTTTAGGTACATGCAGAATGCACAAGCTCTGAAGTTAAGAAGGCTTCCACCCTGATTTCAGAGGTCCTGGGAGGCCAGGTAATATGCCCCTGAGAGGGCAGTGTGTGAAGCTGTGAGTGTGAAGCCAAAGGTACAGTGAAGAACCCAGAAATTTAGGGAAGCCAGGAGTGTGGATCATCTGAGGAAATCTGCAAGAATTGAGCACAGCAAGTACAAGAAAGAAGCTGTGAGAGTTGAAAACCCTGGAAGTGCCATGAGGGTGGAGTCACTCAAGCCTTTTGGAGCTTGCAACCAGATTGCTTCAGTTGCTAAGCATGGAACTCCAGGACTTAATGTTTGCCCTGCTGGATTTTGGACTTACTTTGGTCCCAATCCTTTGTATCCCCTTCGTATCCATTGGAATGGTAATGTTTATTTTGTGCCATTGTATGTTGGAAGTGTTTAACCTTGTTTTCATTTGTACAGGGGTATCCTGCAAAGAGTTTGCCTTCCATCTTGGAGGAGACTTGGGACTTGCACTTTTTAGCAATGCTGAAACTGTTAGGACTTTGGCAACTCTTGCAGATGGACTAAATGCCTTTTGCATAAGGGGATGTACATGAGTCTTTAAGTGGGTCAAGGACAAAATGCTGTGTTTCTAATGTAATATAATGTTGATAGACTTAATGCTGGTTCTTAAGGATTGTTA
>RJWT010033030.1:0-14008 GCA_004365215.1 Cuniculus paca | reverse complement strand
AGTGCCCTCACTCTATTTTCTCTAAATATGTACTTCTTCAACTCTGCCTAATAATTCTGCCTATAGCTCTCATTGATGTGACTTGAAATTATTTTTCTGTGACAAGAGTAGAAGAACCAACTCTATGGCGGTGAGGCCACGGGTTTGAGGTACCCATCTCTTTTTTGGGGAACCTCCTCAGACCCTGTCCAGTGACACAGGGAGCAGGAAATCAATAAATATGCTGGTCATATGGCATGCAAAATGAGAAACTGTAATAATGATCATTTCTCCCACTTGCCTACACCCTTATTTGGACCTTGCACAGGCTAGACAAGCACTCTACCACTGTACTACATCACCAGCCTATTGATCATTATTATTCTATAATTTTCTTGTTGAAAATATTCATTGGCCCTTGTCCTTGTTACTTTTCTCTCACTACTGAGACAAAATACCTGAGATCCCAAATTAAAGAAGGAAAGGTTTATTTGGCTCACAGTTTGTGGAGGTTTCAGTCCACAATCAGCTGGCTCCAAGGCAGGGTGGCATGGTGAGGTGTAACAGTTGAAGGTGGCAGAAGACAACAGAAGCAGCAAGAACAAAAAGGAGAAGAACAAGCCTCTTTTCCTCCCTTATATTGTATGCAGGTTACCTGCCCTCAGGTTGGTCCTTTACACCCACACCATCTCCCTACCCTTCTCCACCACAGGGTCAGGATGTTTACAAAGTAGGACCCTGGCTCCCTGTTGAGCAGCTTCCTTAAACTTCTAAACCTCTCAGTCTAACACAGTGTATCAAACATTACAGACCTTTTGTATTACATTTGCAAATCTGCAAAGCACAGCATGCACAAAGTGAGCACACACATTCTGGTGGTTGCTGCCCGCTAACAACATCTCATCTAAAACAAACCTCATCCCATTCCTACCAACCACATGCAGTGTACAAATGAATCCACTTAAGCAATGATGACATTTTAGCATGATTTTTGCAATCTAACTATGAAACCGCATGCAGGGCCTGTGTGCCCCGGATGCCATCCATCTTCTCCAGGAGAAGCCCCATAGAGGCCCAGAGCAGCACACAGGGACAGAGGGCCAATTCTCACAAATGCTTCTGGCATGGCAAGATGAAGTGGTTATATATTCCACGAGGGAAACAATATTTCCTTTGGAAGGAAAGGAGTTTTTCCAGCTGATACATCTGAAGGATTTTCTGCAAGTGAAGCATATGCTCTACAAAGAAAGACTACAGGATTTTTATGTGCAGTCAAAGTGGTCCCCAGGCAGCTCCAGCTGTGAATGCTTCAGGCAAGACAGGAAGGCAGGAGGGATAGGGAGTCAGGGATTATTGTGAAGGGATTAAATCTAAACAGGACAGAGCCTCTTTTAAATTCAAGCCTTGTCAAGAACTGCACATTAGACTTCCATTTCCATGTCCTTTCGACTTTATCCTTGTCTCATTTCTGCCATCAAGTACATCACAGTGTCACAGATCCTAGACCCAAAGGACCTTGGAGAAAGGTCAATAGGGCAAGGATTGGCAATATTATTCTGAAAAGGGCCAGACAGTAAGTATTTTAGTTCAAAAACCTTTCTGAAAAACAAAACAATTCTGTTTTAGTGCAAAAGCCAAATAAGTGAATGAGCAAGGCTCTGTTTCCGTCAAATTTTATTTACAGAAACCACCAGATCCAATTTGGCCCACAGTTGCCTCAAATCTAGACCACTTCCTGTGTTTTACTCATGAAGATGCCATTGTCCATGACACTGAAATGACTTCCTCAGATCTCTTGAATGTGTTCTTTTCAGCGAATGACTACTTTGCTTTGTTTATAATTTGTTATTTCACAGCGCCCAAACTAAAGCAGGCTGGTGTTGTTGGGCTATATTTAACTAAAAATCTAATCCTATTTGGGTAACCAGTACATGCACTACCTAATTACTTGGATGCATTAAAAAAATAATTTCACATACTCAGAGCAAAGAAATACAAAGTTGAGGCAAAAAAATAAGTCAAAACATCTTTTGTCAACAAAGCAGGACATTTGGACATAGAGTGGGTCCTAGTAGCTGCTGATTCTGTATTACAGACTCAACTTACTGTGAATTGAAAATATTCCCCTAAGGCATGTCTGAATTGAACAAGAGCAAACATTTCACCATGTTAGTATTACCTTCACAATACAGTTTAACACCTATTTATATAATGTTTATGTAGGGTTAGGTAATACAAGTCATCTAGAGGTGATTTGCAGTATTTGGGAGGATATGTTTGGTTATCTGCAAATACTATGCCATTTTATATAAGAGAATAACATATCCTTTGAGTTGGGTATCCAGAAGGGGTCCTGAACTAATTCCCTTTGGATGCTAAGGGATGACAGTGTGTACTTCAAGTCAATAATAGTAAACTACTGGTGTTCTTTTTGAGATGCAGCAAGAAGAGCAACGGTTATGTCATCGGAAAAGTTAGCACACATGGGTCAATCGGAGAAGACCTAAGGACTGGACACCCACATGATTCTGCTGGGTGCTACCACATAGGGACAAACACTTCTTCACTTCCTCTCAGACCCTGGCTCTTGGAATTGTTTTCTTTTCACACCACATCAAACTTAATCATTTTTCTTCACATAGATTCATCCAGGATCCTTCCTTCTAAACTTTACACTGAATCAAGGTCTTGCATCCTGCATCTCAAGATTCCAGTAAAAATGATATAACTATAAAAAAAAAAAGATGGCAAAGGTTCTTTGCCTATTTAGCAATCTCTCAATGTAAAGAAATGCTAAAGAAACATAAATAGCCCTGGTTCTTCCTAATTAAGTTTCAGTGTAAATATTTGAAAAGCAGAATGAATGCAACAGGTTCTGAATTCTTACATTCCAACCAATCAAATGGACCACTGTTGTGTAACCCACTGGATACATTTCTTTAATATACATGTTAACGCCATTAGGCATAAAAAGCAGGTTAGCCTGCCTTGTGTAGCCAGCTGAATCTCTGTTAGCACGCTTACTACTGATTCTTGCTTTTTAGCACTGAAACCATCCTAAAAGTTTCACGAGAGAAAATCCGCTGTTAAAATGACATTGGGTCTATGTACAGGTACAGCATTGCCTTTGTGTTCACGCTGTGAACTGACACAGAATCCCATCTCCACGTGAGGGTTGCTAAGATAACCAGCGGCGCCCTACTGAACGTAGGGTGATAAAGTTTATCCTTTGGTTTCTGTCCATAGGTGCTATTTATAAAGGCTGCGACTGTCTGAAACAGCTCTTTCACTGGTGGACGACACAAAGGAAAATGTGAGAATACCCAGTCTGTCTCTAAATGCAGCTCTTCACTGTGCCCTGTGGCTGCAGGCAATTTTCCAAAAACTGGTGGGAAGAAATACTGCGTTACATATAGATGACATTTTATTTGCCCTCCCTATCTGTACCTGTCACATTTCCACCAGCCACCAAGCAGCCTTTGGATATTCTAAGTACCCAGTTAAACTAGACTGTGTTGCAGCAGCAGTGCTCTGATGTTAAGTTACCAGCCTTTTCTTTGATGAACTCTCTTTGCTTGTAAAGCAGCTATTGGGAACAGAACTAAATTCAATTTGGTCAAGCTCAACTTTGTAATATTTTTTGATAAACTCCAATACCTGATGGAATCATGAGGAAGATGGTGATGGGTAGTTACTCTTTCACAGCCTCATTTCCAAGTTATAAGGAGAGCAAGATTCTGACCAAATCCTGCTACACATAGAAATACTTATTTAACAAACAGCCACCAAAATAACTCAACAACCTCTCTGCAAGCTAGTTAAATCCTAATTTTCGTTCTCTTTCTATCTCTGTCTGTCTCTGTCACTCTTTCTCTCTCCCTCTTTCTGAAATCTTCCAAAGCTGTTTCCAAGACTAGAAACAGACCCATTTGGGGATGATCAGGCCCATTTTAAGAGCAATACAGCCATATCTGGTATGAATCATTAAAGTTGTACCAGTTGTCAAAGTACTAAAATATGCACCTCCAAATTGGTAAGAAAATAGCCATTGGCACCCAATTTCTTGAATACCCCACTTTTTCTATTTTCTCTTGAAGATGGTAGGGAATCATAGCTTCATGAAACCAAAGACTCAGTATCTGGCCTAGGCAGGCCCCAGGGGACAACACTTTGGTATTTATTTCAGACTGTTCAGAGCCTATGACATATTGCTTGGTAAATATTGTGAATATCACTCAGAATAATGGCTCTATGCTCACATGGATGCTTCAATCCTTTTACACAAGGGTAAAGAGTATCTCTATTTTAGCTACTATATGCCACAATGAAAGCCCATTTTGAAACATTGATCATGCAAATTACTAAAACATTAATCTCGCCAATAAAAATCCATTTCTGACAACTGCTGTGCTAATTAGTAAAACTTCTAGTGTTAGTCAAGATATGAATGATGAGGGCTGGGGATTTAACTCAGCAGCCTAAGCGCCTGCTTGGCAAGCGTGAGGTTGTGAGTTCAATCCCTGGTGGCACAAAACAAACAAACAAACAAACAAAAGATATGAATGATGGTAGCACTTGTACTAGCAGCATTGGGTGTCTATCCTGCAGTATACACTTGGGCTATAGTTTCCCCTAAATAACAGACACATGGCACCATTTATGTTGAAGAATTTATAAGCATTATAACAGTGGGGGCCAGAACTGTAAAAGGCCTCAGATTTTAACTGCTAGCTAATAAATTAGGCTGCCATAACTTCATAGATTTTGGCAAGAGATGGAAGTCTCCCAAATTAGACTGTGTTTCTCATACCCTGGCTGGGAAGCAGTATGAGCTTAATGCTTGCATCCATTCCCCTTGCTTATTGCATTCCACAGAGCGGAAGCAAACACAGTGGGTTTGGGTCACAGCTGAGGGGCCCTAAGCTTTGGGAACTTGACTCTTCTATCATGGGCTGCAGAGAATCTGCCTGACTGCTAGCCAGAGGGAGGTAATATTTATTATACTGGACAAAAGAACCAGGCTTCTTCTCTGTCTTCCTACACTGTTTACTAAACAAATATTTTGAAAAGATCATCTAAAACAAAGTGCTCTGCTACAAGATGTGCTGACATGTGAGACTCAAGGTGACCCGTCTCTAACAGCATCCCAAACGAGACTGGTTCTCATCCAAAAAGAAGCATACTCAATTCACTAGAAAGGTGAAATACTCACTTTCAGAGATATAGTTTTATATTAGAATTGTATATAGTGGTATTTATTTGTGTAATGCTTATTATTAGCAGGGTTACTTTTTCCTTTCACAGATGATGAAGCCAAGAAAAAGGAGTTTCATACTTTTCCAGTTTCCTGAGGATTGATGGGAGGGTATGTCTAGTGGTGGGATCTCTAATTTTTCCCAATGTTCTTTTTCAGAGGTTCTAAGTATTCACATATCAGGAACCTATCTGAACAATAATTAAAAACTGAATACTCTCTCCAAAAAAAGTACATGTCCATAACACATAAAAATCATATACCATCTCTCTAGTTTCACAAATTCTCTGAACCCAATTGATTAAACTGTGGGCCCTTTGAAGGGTCTGGAGAACTTAAATTAAAATAAATCTGTTACTGTAATATTGAATTCATTCAAAATGCCTAGTGTCATCAAAATACCTAGTTGCAACTCAAAACAATATATTTAGCTAGATATGCAACTGATGTGTTCCACTAGCTAAAGTATGACCCCAGGTCAGGAAGTTTAAAAATTACTGGCCAGAGCATACAAAAGCCAGAGCTTCAAAGGCACAAAGCCCACATAAACAGAGAACTAAACAGTGTTCACTTAAAGCAAGATTCCATAATGATTTATGATGATTAGAAAGGATACAAACTAGAAGTGAGGAAGTAAGAAAGGCATAATTAATAGCACCAATGAATAACTGATGATGGTGTGATATAAAACTATCATGAGACAACAACAAACCCAAAGATAAGTAAAAATTCCCTTCAATCTTGGTTATTTAGTGAAAGGGCAATAGTGCTGTCCCAATGTCCACAGCAGGTAGGACAATCTAACCAGTAATGGTAAAAGGGGGGGGAACTTGTTTATGGTTTGTATGTTCTCACTGAAATGGTGGGGAAGTATAGAATACATGCTAGACTATTTTACCATGGTTACAATAAGGACTATGTTGGTATTACAGTAGAATGGGGGGACTAACATTTGTTGTATTTCTTCCATATGCAAAATACTTCCATAATTTGTCCTTTTAACAGTCACCTAAGAAGCAGGTTTTGTACCTTCTTTTAGAGAGAGAGGAGTGAAAGAAGGAGGAAGTGGAAGGGAAGGAGGTGAAGAAATAGAAAGAGGAAGAGAAAGAGAGAGAGAGAAGAGAGACAGAGGTGGGGGGAGAGACAGAGAGAGAGAGAAGAGAGACAGAGGTGGGGGGGGAGAGAAAGAGAGAGAGACTGATGGAAGTCCTAGAGGTCAAATAACTTGTTCAGAATCAAACAGCTATAAAGAAGTAAAATTGAGATTCAAATCAAGTTCATGGTTTGTTCATTTTTCAGTTTTCCATTAACTACCCCTTTAGGAAGAAAATACAATTTATCTGGAATAATTCATTCATATGGTATTTTCTGAAAAGTGCTGATAAATGAAGCCTTCCACACAAGCTACTTCCTTAGTGAATTTTTCTGTATGACCTTAATGTTTGTCAACATCTTCCCAGCTTGAAAATCACACTAGAAGTCACATTAGTATTTTCATCATTTTATTATATTTTCTCCAAAAAACTCTCCTGATGAATTACTAATCAACAATGCTTGCAAATGACTTTTCCCTAACTTGGGGAGATCTATTAAGAGGAAGTGGCTACTCTGCATCTTTTATGATGGAATAAAGGCAAAAATACACAGTAAAGTCACTAACATATAAATAAACAGATAGACATGAATTCTCAACTCTGAAGCAAAAATTTTTTTTTTTTGGTTAATGCAAAGATCTGAAAGAACCCTCCTTTTACTTGCATGTATAGATAAGTTTTCCAAAACCAGTAAAAGGTCTTTCTTCAGTATTACTATTCAAAACTTATGTAACTAGATTAGACACATTCGTGACTCTTCTCAATTATGACTCCCTTGAAGGTAGGAGGTAGGCAGGGGCCTTCCCCAGGAAGTCAGTATTACACTATCAGAAAGAGACAGTTGGAGTTAGAATACTTTATCCCAAGTCCTAACTACCAGGAAATGTTGATAAAGCTTACAAATTTGTTCAAACTTATGTTCATATAGCCAAGATATCTTAACTGTCCTTGCTGAGACATCTCATTGACCCAAGCACTTGAACAGAGTTCTTACTGAGTGATGAGTCATAGCAACAAAAATATCTTCCCAAAACAATTAAAGTTAAAATTAGTGTTTTTCTTGCCCCAGGTTAAAATTCTAATGGAACACAGTAGAAAATAGTGGAGAACATGTACTAAAAGAGAATAATTACAGTGAAACTGTTCATATTCCTAAATTTCAAGTACTTTACGCTACCTCTAAAAGGCACACCACTCAGTTATCTACGTATCTTTTTTTCTAATTTTGAGAAAATAACTGAAGGAGAATCTTAAAGGAAATAACGATATTTTCTTTAATAGTTCTTGAGATGCAGTAGCTGAATTTCAGGAAATCTTGTTTCCCACAGGTTTTCTAAGAGAATTGCCTTTTTTTTTCAGCAGTTGCTGAATTCCAGCTGCAAGCTACTAAATGAGATACTAAAAGGCATTAATGTAAAAATGGGAATAACCTTTTAGGAATTAGAAATAAAACAATTTAAAGCAATTTATTTTTTTATCCATCAGGGTATTTGGTTCTTGAACTATGACCCCAATCCTGATTTTTTTTCTTTTTTCTTGGACCTGACTGAACCATTAGTACTTAAAGATGTTCTTGTCAGGGCACCTGTGTCCAAATATACACCGAGACATGAAGCCACCTGCAATTTTGGTTGTCAAAAATTAGCAGAAAGCATTCTCTTTTCTTCTTTCTTGCCTTCCTTTCTCCTTACTTTGCCTCCCTTCTTTTAAGCATTTCATAGATAGCAGACATATGGCATATGGGTTAGGATCATTTTATCTTGTTCATAATTTTATGCTTGTAGCACGACTTGGTACCTAGAATATACTTAAAAGGGTTCAATGAATAAATAAATAAACAAATAAATCTATTGAATGCCAAACACTATGATAAGCACTTTAAGGGCTGGGGATCTAGCTCAGTGGCCTAAGCGCCTGCCTGGCAAGTGCGAGGTCATGAGTTCAATCCCCGGTGAGGCCAAAAAAAAAAGAAAAAGCACTTTAGCTGCAAATCTGAAACTTACCAAGCTGTTGTTAGGGAAGAAAATAATTACATCTACGAGTGCACAGAAAGGAACACTTATCCCTGTAGCAGGACTGAGGCATATACTAAATAATAACTAAAATGAAGATATTTAAGTTCTCACTTTGTTGTTAAGGGACTCATTGGAATGGGCAGGTCAATGAATGTCTCAGAGATGAATATGTTATTCTCTGGGATAAATGTGTTCCGCTGCATATGACAAAAACTCTGTATTGCACGAAAATAGGCCCCTAAGAAGGCTGAGTGACCTGAAAAGCTGATTGGTTTTTGCCTTGGAGGTGCCTGCCTGAACACTTCACTCAGTCGTGTCATCACTTGCCAAGTTGGGCCGCCTCCACCTGTGGAAGTTTCCCAGCATCACTGGGAGCTAAGTTCTAAGGTGCCCCAGGGATCCCCTGAATCTAACCAGTTTGAGTCTTAGTTAAATTCTCAGTTGCTGTCTGACTTTGCTCTGTCATCCTTTGCTCTCAAGCTCTGATAAGGGTATTCAGGCTTATGCTGAACCTTCTAAAGGACTTTGGATGTAGGCATCAAATGATTACAACAGGCCCAGTGAATAACCATGAGAAGGCAAGACACCATCACTGGTATAAAGATTTTAAATACAGCTGAATCTCAATGAATACTTAACACCTTACTATTAAGCAGTCTCCCAAATAGAAATCTAATAATAGATTATAAAATATACTTCGAGCAATGACCAGTGTACCAAGGGTGAGGGATCTCTTGCTAAACTGAGTCACACTTTACTGCTTAAAACAGGCAAGCTGGGCTCTAACACAAAACCAGCGCCTGCCTGTGCTTGGGCAGAGCCTCAGCTGCCTTGCCTGCCTGAGCGTGAACTAGTCTCACGAGCATTAGGAGCCTTCTAACTTCCAGCCAAAGCGATGCCTGCTAAATTACACATCACAAAAGCCAATGGTAGGTTCTTCATTATCATCTCTAGTAGCAGAAGTTTCCATGTGGATAGCAGGACAACCCAGGTCACTCAGCTTGAGAAGCACCCATGAAATACCAAGCCTGAAAACTCAAAAATTTAAAGAAAGAAATGTACTGCTTTTATTCCCAGCCTTATCCAACTGTCCTCCCTGCAACTTGCAAATAAAATGTTAGATTTGAAATGGGGAAGCATGAGTCTGGAGTCAAGAACTAAAGGAGACTTGTGCAAAGACATTGGGCTGGCCATTGTTCAAATGAGAATGGAAAAACTTTCTTCCCTAAATTGAAAATGGAACAAAACAAATTCTTACCTTTTCCAATAGTGAGAAAGAAGGTTAGAGTTTAGAATTGATGACATTGTTCTTAAGACACCAACAGCACAATTTCAAGAACAAGAAACATGATGGCATCTTAATCAAATTAAATAGCAAAAATGAAAGCAATAATTACTCAAATTTACTTGGCAAATTAGCATGACAAATTAATTGAAACACTACTTTTGATCATAAGGATATAATTAGAAAAGTCTTTGGTGGATGAAAGTATCTCTGAGGCATGAATTAAATCATTTGGACAACCCTGATTATAAAGACCTTATGCTTAATGTGTAAATCAAAACTTAATTGCTAGGGAATGTAAAAGGAAGACTAAAGATTGATCAGCAAACATTCATTAAAAATTGTCCTGTCTAAAAGCTTTTATTATGTGCCAGATAGTATGCTACACTATATTTTATTATTATCACTTGTCCTGTTTTGTTTTCTCAAAAAGTAATAAATAAAATCAGCATTATTAATGGTTTTATAGATAAACCATTTCTGAGTCTTTGTCCCCAGTCACAAGCTACACTGATTGTCAAGTTTGATGGAAGAACGATGGGTCGAGATGCCTTTTCTCTTCAGCCTTTGTAACTTAGAAGTCCTACAACTTCTTACTAAAATCCAATTCCAGAAAACTCTGAACATATCCAAGCTGAACCATAAGAAGCTAATTAGCACATGGCATTCCCAGGCATCAGTTATCTGTCTGAGAGTGGACACACAATAGGGTTGGCTCAAGTAGAGTAATAAGAGAGACCTCTATTCCCTTACTGGGGGGAGAAGTTCCCCTCTCCTTTGGACATGAACAAAGATGTTCAGAGCCACAAGTGCCAACTGTATTTATAACCATGGAAAGAACTAGTCTCTGGTTGAAGCCAAATTACAGATGGCAGATTGGCAGGTGGTTGTAGCCAAACATGGGCCCTGGATCACACCCTTGAGATCCTGGATTAGACAAGTCTGCATCTCATCTCTGTTCTGGCCTTGCGGTTGTAAACAGACCTTAAACGTTGACTTTGTTTTAGCTAGTTTGAATCAATTTTTTGTAACCTAACCCCGAAAGCCCCTAACTTACATAAAGAATCTGTGCTTGAAACACAAATGAGAGAATGATAATTTCTGAGGTGTGGAGACTAACATTCTACGTTCTCAAAAAAATTACTTTTGATTGCAAGGCTAAAGTTCAAGTACTACTGTCAAAGTAAACCACACTTGTAGTGAAGAATTTTAGATAGTCATTATGTAGTCTGTTTGGACTTCTGCCTTCCTGTTTTAAAAATGTGTAAATTCACAAATGTTCCTTTCTTCTTCATAAATAAATAATTCAACGGTAAGCAGGGTTACACTCTTTGATTTGTAAAAGTGGGCACTTCTGTAAAATTGCTTCAAGGCTCTGCACTCAATTCAAAAATGCTTATAATCATAGACTTATGAAATTTTAAGGCATGTAGTAACAGGTAAATAACAAACAAATAAATAATAATTGTCCACCACCTTTCTAAGAAAAGGAGGTATTTTTATATTAGATTCTAACCACAGTGCATTTCAATCACAAAGATAAGTTTTTTAGGAAATCTCTTCTTGCCTAGCCATTACTTAATTTGAATGACTCAGTTTGAATGTCTTTCCTCTGGGAGATTCTTTCTATCCCTAACCTAAATGTTACTCTGTACAGTTTATCATGGCTCATCCTTGGGACTAACCACTTAACAATTTTCCCTGAGCATCACTTGTGCATTTGCTTACACACTGATGATCCTGAGCATTGCTCAGGCAGGTATCATTTCAAACAGTCGATTCTTGTTTGCATAAAATACACTCATACATCTGTTTGTTTCATGTTGACTATTTTTTGCATACTTTTTTATTGAGAATACTATATTTGCCTCTGGTGTTTGTTTCTAGTGAAATCTAGTAAGTTCTGATTATTTTCATTTACTAATTCTTGTTTATTTGTGAAAAATAACCTATAATTTTGTGATACAATCTATGAAAGCTCTTATCATAAGTACATTAGATGAAAGTTTTACACTTCTCCAGAACTCAGTGATATTCTTATACAATACAAAATGGACACATTTGGGACATTGAGACTGAATAGGAAGGAAGTCCTAAATGATGTGCAGAAGAAAAAAACTGCAAAAAGGAAGAAATGTTAGTATATCAGAAGGGAAAGGCTATATCATGAAATGGAAAGACAAAAAGAATTCTTCATATTGTCAATTATTCAGAATACAGAAATGATAGACCTTGAAAGAAGAAATGAAACTAAAATAATTCTAATAGTGGTCAATGATTGTACTAATTGTATGGGTGGTGCTGACAGAGTTTACCAACATCTAACAAGCTATCCTGTAATCAAAAAGTGAGTAAAAGATATTATTATAAAATATTTATGCACCTTCTTGACCAAACAATATGGAAATCACTTGTTATTTATTCAAAACCAGGGAGTTGAAAACGTCATTTACAATCTAGATTAGGTTTAAAAGACCAAATAATTGAAAAATATGAGTGAAATGCAAACCAGGATGTTCATTACTGATATCTTCACCATTATGTTTAGTGGGTAAACATTTTATTGAAATTATACCACCCACACACAGAAAAGGAAAGGCCAACATGTCAGTGTAAAGTATGTTGTTCAAAGAAATGCAAACATACAATAAGAATTCAGAAAGACATGAGATACAACTGTCCAGATTTTAATGTTGCATTATGTATTCAGTGATTTAAGATATATGTTACACAGGAAAATTCTTGAATAATTTGATAAAATTGTCATTTTTTTACTTCTTGTCATATTATCTTATAAAAATTAATGAAAAACTATGCAATTTTGGTTCATCCTGTATTTAAATAATTGGTAAGTGGTTAAAACCTGTTCAAACAGGAAACTAGTACACAAAGCAAGCTCCTTCCTGGCTCTTCTCCCTGCCCTCCCTGCAGCCTATCCCTCCCTCCTCTCCTAAAACACATCTGCCTTCACTCTCTGCCTCCCTACCACCTATACAATCTTGAGGACTCAGCTAAGAATAACAACTCCTCAGGAAGCTCCTGGCGAGCTCAGATGGTATTGAGTTGAGATAAAGTAATTCAGCTAATAACTACTTGCTTTCAGTTTTAAGGGAGAGTAGACCACAAACATGACCCAATAAGGAGAAGAATTACTGTATGTTAGCAATGCTAGAAGGTTCTAAGGCAGGCAAGTGTCAAGGATGACTGATCCACAGGCTAGTTTCTCTGCCCACTTTTGCCCTACTCTGCTGCTTACTTTCATCATCCCACTTGATCAAAAGGGCTGCCGGGTGAGGGATTCCTCTGCATGTGACCCCTGCTTCAGAAGCCTCTGGGAGCATCTCTTTTCTTCTGTCTCATAAGGCCTTGACTGGCTGCCTGAACCATTCCTATCTTGTTCTAGGGTGAGGAGTGAGGGTGACCAAGATTGATTGACAGTGTTTGCCACCTGTCTTAGTTACTTTTCTTGTCCTTGAGACACAATACCTGACACTCAAGATTAAAGGAGAAAAGGTTTCTTTCAGCTCACAGCTTATAGAGGTTTCAGTCCATCAGTGAACTAATTTAGTATCACACACCCTTAATCCCAGTGTCACACACCCTACATCCAGCTCCCTATGAAAAGGCCTCTCTTAAGTATATGAGGTTTTAGGGGAACATCTAGATACAAGCCATAACACCACCTTATGTCCCACTGCCACTTAAGAAGAGATTGTAGTACAGTATTATACAGCATACTTGGGTAAGTGAATAAGGCTGCTCAGTGCAAGGTCTCCCACTGCCCAAAGTCCTGACCAGGGTCCTTTGAGGCTAGAAGGACTCAGTACAAACAGTGGAAATGAAACCATTTCTAGCGTGCTGGAAGTATTTTCTGTTGGAAATCAAAGATTGTCAAGTGATGAACTGTCTTGGTTACTTTTCTCTTGCTGCTGGGACAAAATACCTGACACCCAAAGTGAAGCAAGGAAAGGTTTATTTAGCTTACAGATTCTGGAGATTTCAGTCCATAATCAGCTGGCTCCAAGGCAGGGTGGCATGGCACTGGGGCAACACTTCAAGGCAGCAGCCAGAGAAAAAAGAGAAAAGGCAAGCCTCTTCTCCTCCCTTATATTGTATACCCCCACCCCCACCACCCAGGGCAGGTGTAGCACTCATAAAATGTCTTTGCCCTCCTTTGTACAGGATGAAAATGTTACAAACTGGGAACCCTGGCCCCCTGCTGAATCACTTAAAGTTCTGACCTTGTCAAATTGGCACAGTGAGCACTATCCTAGACTGGTAACTGCTTGTTCTCTACACCCCAGGATGTACAGCTGCTGAGTTACTTAGTTGAGCATCTAGACTTCTCAAGTTGACTCAATGTATAAACCATGATATGAAT
>RJWT010033029.1:0-14000 GCA_004365215.1 Cuniculus paca | reverse complement strand
AATATTTACTTGACCTATGACCAAAGCAGAATTAATACATATGAAAACGAAAACTTCAGTTGGCTGATTCTGAGGCGGCTACACACCATGACTATGGATAGCTACCATTAACTGCTAGGGAGATAATACATTAACTCAGGTGAAATCATCTAACATATCTAGCAACCATAAAAACTTCCTTGAAAAAAGAGAAAAAAGCTCTAACATTTCAGTGTCATAGACTGAACTGTGTCTTCCCCAAATTCGTATGTTGAAGCCCTTACTTCCACTGTGACTACCAACCTGTCACTCAGTACCCATGGGTGACTGACTCCAAGAAAAAGTCATACCTTCTGGGAATACCAAAATCTGAGGACGCTCAAGTCCATTATATTAAATGGTGCAGTATTTGTAGTATTTGCATACAAGCTTCAAACATCCTCTAATACACTTTAAATCATCTCTACATCTCTCACAATACCTAATACAATGTATATGGTATGTAAATAGCTGTTATACTATATTATTTAGGAAATAATAACAAGAAAAAACTCTGTACATGTTCAGTAGGTTTTTTTCCCCCTCTCAAACATTTTTGATCTGCAGCTGGTTCAGTCCTGTTTGCAAAATCCACAGCTGAGACAGGGTCTTTAAGGAGACACTTAAGGTTAAATGAGGTCCCAAAGGGTGGGACCCATTTTCTAAGGGGAAGTGCCTTGGTGACTTTTTTCTCGTTGCTGGGACAAAATACCAAACACCCACATAAAGGAAGGAAAGGTTTATTTAGCTCACTGTGGAGGTTTCAGTCTGTAATCAGCTGGCTCCAAGGCAGGCTGGAATGGCACTGGGGCAACACTTCAAGGCAGCAGCCAGCAAAGCAACAAGAGCAAAAGTGGGGAGAGCAAGCCTCTTTTCCTCCCTTACATTGTATGCCAGCTACCAGCCCCTGGGCAGGTGCAGTACTCTTACTGCCAATCCCAGCACTAGACAACAAACCAACCACAAACACTAGATGCAGTTCCCATCGAAAGGTCTACCCCCCCCATGACTGCACGAGGCTTTAGGGGGGACATTTAAACACAAACCATAACAGGAGAAGACACCAGAGATTTCTGTTTCTGGAGGGTACACAGAACAAAGGCCAGTAGAGTGGAAAGACCTGCAAGTCAGGAAAAAAATCCTCACCAGAAAACAACCCTATGAACAACCTGACTTTGGACTTCCAGCCTCTGGAACTGTGAGAAATTACTACAGGTTAAGCTGCTCGGGCTGGGGTATTTTAATACGGCAGCCTCGGCAGACTAAATGCTTACATTTATTAAATTAGGGTCAAAGTAGAATTAAGGTACATAAAACCTACACACAGCTGCTTCTAAAGTAGGTATATGTCATTTTTACAGAATGGCTACCAATTCCCACAGAAGTTAATAAACCTTACCACACAGGAAGCCATCAAGTCATCCAGTGACTGTATCAGCTACTAAAGTGAAGAGCTTCCTGATGGGAAGAGGACCCTTACCAGCACCAGTAATGAGGCAAACGTGAGCTTCCGGTTATGACGCACTGAGAAGGGTACAGTTATCATCTCTGTGCGTTTTCTGCTGAAAGCATATAACCTAAATCTAATCATGAAGAAACCCAGATAAGGAATACTCTAAAAAATATCTAGCCTCTATTCCTTAAAAAAAAAAAAGCCAGTATAAAACCTAAAGGAGACTAGAAAGGTATGACAATATAGGATCCTGAACTGGATCTAAAGACAGGAATTTTCATGTATTTTGTTTTACTTTTGGGGCACAAAGGACTTTAGTACTGGACTAATGTCTATTTTCTGGTTTTGCTACCTATGCCATATCGAAGTTAGGGAATAAACACAGAAATATTTGTATGAGCTTCTCTTTCATTACTATAACAAAATGACTAATACGAATGGTGTAAAGACACCTAAACACACACTTCCAAAATAATGAGACTACCTCCTTATCCTATACTACATGTAAAAATTCACTAAAAAGAGATCTACAAAATCGGAGAGAGTATCTGCAAATCATGTACCTAATAAAGGACATGAATCTGACATAAAAAAGAACTTACAACTCAGTTACAAAATACTCAAAAATGAGCAAAGAATTTAAATGAATATTTCTCTGAAGAAGACATTTAAGTGGCTCATAAAACAGTGATTGGCATCATTATTTTATTAGGAAAATACAAATCAAAGCCACAGGATACAATTTCACGTGTGCTAAGATGGCTAAAATAACAAGACAGGCAAAAACGAGTATTGTTAAGTATGCAAACTGGAACCTTCAAGCATTCTGATGGGATTCTAAAATAGTACAGCCACTTTTCAAGATAATCTGGCAGTTCCTCAAAGATCAGGTACCAAAATATATAGCAATTCTAAGCCTAGGCATATACCTAACAGAAAATGAAAATATATGTCCACACAAAAACCTGTACACAAGTGTTTATCATTGCATGGTTGTTAAAACCCAAAAGACAGAAACAATCCTAAAGTTTAACAAAACTGACAGTAATAAGCAAAATGTATTAGGAATGTACAAAGGAATACTTTAGCCTTAAAAATGAACAATATGATACACACTACAGTATGAATGACTTCAACAGCATTATGCTAAGAAGTCAGACATATAAGGCCATGCACTTACGATTTTCTGCTTATGTGAAATGTCTGGAAGGGGGAAGTTCATAGGCTCAGTAGGTACATTAACGTTTGCCAGAGGATGGGAACAGGGAGCAGAGAAAGGTAAATTATCTGGATATGAGGTTTCTTTTTGGGATGATGAAAATATTCTAAAATTAAATGGTAATCTTGGTTGCACAACTCTGAAAGAACAGTTTAAAAGAGTAAACTTTATGGTATGTGAGTTACATCTCAAAAACATTATTAAAAGCCTGATTGACAAAAATGAGTTCAATGATTACAGTTGCTAAACACAAATGTGTATATTCACATATCTAAGAATTTCAAAACAGAGTTGCACTTAAGGATCTATAATAAAAACACAATACCTCTAGCCATTAAGACAGTCTTAAAACAGCAATTTAAAAAATAATCTATTTAAGACTTGATGGGTAAAAACATGCTGCCTGGTAAGTAGTTAATATTCTTGGTTTTAAAAAGGAGGGAACAGACATGTGATAAGTGAGAGTTAACAAATGACCAAGAGCAGCACAGCCTCTGGAGGCTGCTCCTGCTGCCAACATAAAGACATAGAAGCAGGAGAACAGTGACACCCATACTCAGGTTAGTTTAATATTCTGAGTCATCATTTTGAGTAGAGTCTGTTCTTGGCAAAAATTACATATTGAGCAAGAGAATACATGCAAAACAGCTTAGAAATGCCTGATTGCAAAACAGCTTCCAAAAGACAATGTATTGGACTTTCAACAAAAACTGTCGAATGTAATATACCACTTTCTTATTAATGGGGAACCCAAACGATACAAATTTACCATTAATAAGCACTGATTCTAACCTGATAAAGACATATTTATAAATAGCTTTGTTATGTTTCAGACTGTGTTTGGTGCTGGGGTTAAAAGGTAAAAACACAATTCTTGTCTTTCCAGAACAGGATAATGTGAAAGTAGAAAAATGAAGAGTCAAGACACCCTGTGGGTGTCCCGCATGTGCAGTGAAGACAAGTATGTGCACAGTCACAGAGGTCTGAGGTAAGCGGTACTCCGGAGCTAAGGCACAGATCATTATTTCAAAACTAGTACTACTTTATTTTTCAAGAGTATCAATAAAATGAATGTTTTAACCTCTTTCATGACTTGAAGCAACGTCTTGACTGCTTTTTGTGATACTCCACTGATTTCATTTTAGATTGAAAAACATGATAGTGTTTATATAAATCCAGTGTAGACACACAATTCTGGCACTAAGGCAGAAAAGAAATGAGATTTTGATGTCTGTGTTAACCAAAAAAAAATTTCTAATAATGCTACATCTTATGCATTCAGTGATCCAAGAAAAATAACACAGATGAGCTAATTACTGAATTATGATGTCTAAACTGTCCAGTTTAGGATTAAAATCAAAACAACACTGTTACATACATACTCATACATTTTAAATGTTTTAGGGTATTTCCTAACTATATCATCTTGGTATGACCATAAATGTAAATGAGAATACAAACAAGGTTTCTGCCACTCCCGAAATGCTTGACAGAAACATGAACATGTACAGAACTCAACGAGTTGACACTGCCACTTCCTGCTGGTAATCTGTTCAGACTGTGGGTTACAATTCACTTGTGAAGACAATGCAATACTTTTAATCACTGGAATGAAAGCTTTTCACAGGATAAATACTGTCAATGCATATGACTAACCTGCCCTCTCTGCAGAGTTTAACAAAATCTTTAGAATACAGATCACTTTGACAAAAGTATTTTTCTGTGTGACTTAAATATAGGCACTATCTTAAGGGGGAAGCTGAGTACACAAAACATATGTACTTGACACTTGCAAGTAAGCTTTAAAAATCACTGAGTATTGAAGTAATAATAGAGCTTAGCTGGGCTTGGTGTCATATGCCTGTAACCCAGCACTTGGGGGACCAAGGCAGGAGGACTGCTGTAATTCTGAGGTCAACCTGGGCTCTGTCGTGGGTTCAAGTCTGAACTGTATGGTGAGACCCTGTCTCAAAAAAAAAAAAGAACTTAATATTCATTTAGAAGACTATCTTCATTAACCTTTAAAAAAGAATAAACTGACTGCCCTTCTACTGGACAAGGAAGCATTTAAATTTAAACCTATTCTACAGAAAGAAAAAAACCTATTTGGGAGGTGCTCAAGCCTGCTAGTAAAGAGATAAGCTCCTCCCTGTACAGTGACTCAATGAACACAGATAAAGAAAATTATTCTACTTAATGAAGACACTGCCAATGTTGCTTAAAGTTTCCTACTGAGTACAATGTACTCAGAAAAACTGCTAAACTTCTGGTCAGTGTGTATAAAAAATGACAGCAGAATCACCCACTGATTTCTCCAGAATGATTTTAAATGGATTTGCATATTAAAAAAGACAATTGGTTCCATGTATCTCATGTGCTTAAGGAAAAATACAAAAATATGAACATTCGATTCCAACTAATTTATTATAACTTTAATTAAATCTTGAGATTGTCAACCTTATTTATGAAATAACTTTTAAAGCACTTTAGGGACACTTACATACAGATTGCATAT
Source organism: Cuniculus paca (assembly GCA_004365215.1). Classification (NCBI taxonomy): domain Eukaryota; kingdom Metazoa; phylum Chordata; class Mammalia; order Rodentia; family Cuniculidae; genus Cuniculus; species Cuniculus paca. The sequence goes on along the minus strand of RJWT010033029.1, from coordinate 8,795 downwards.
TTCCTCTGTTATTCAGACTAAGAAAATAATTACTGTAATATTGTCTTCTCAAAACAGAAGAAATGATTGGCAGGTGTAGACAGTCTACAAGTTACTAACACATTGTGTCCCGTTTGTTTGCAAACTTTTCCTGAATGCCTTTTCATTCTATGCTATAAATAGTAAATAATTTTCCTAACTAGTCCACAAAAGTTGACATTTTATCTGGTCCCCTGTATTAACCCTTTCTGGTTATTCATGTGTTTAGAAGGTTAGAAACAAAGTTTTCATGAGAAGAGGTTGTCTTATAATTAAAACGTACTCATTTATTTACTTACTTGCTTACTTACTTACTTGAGACAAGAGTTTTGCTATGCAGTTCAGGCTGGCTCTGAACTCACTCTGTAGCCCAGGCTGGTCTCGAACTTGCAGCGATCCTCCTGCATCAACCTCTCACATGCTGGGATTACAGGCATGCACCATAATGCACGGCTAAATGGTAGTCTCTTACACATGGATTTAAAGTTTGGGACTAATTCCAGGAACCAAAAAAGAGGTAACTGTAGTCCCAATTTCCTTAGGTGAACCTCTGGGACTAGGGTCATTATGCTGGGGCTCTAATGACACTTCAAATTTCCCATAGTCACAAGAAACTCAAAAGGTTCTGACTCGAACCTGTGTCTTCTCTAATATTCCCAATTTCGGAAACTTAATGCGTGATCTCACCATGTACACAGTGATGCAACCTCAGAAACTTCTCCTGAACAGTCACACTACTTTGTGAGAGGTCCTGCACTGGGAGAGGCTGCTGCAACACTCTTACTACTGCCATCCCTTCTGGGTCCCCTATCATCCCACCAGCAGCAGCTTCCTCAATAACACGCAACACATACGCATGCACAGGGAACCTGACTCTCACTCTGGCTCAGAAACTTCCCCAGCTCTCAGCTGCCTGCAGGTACTACAGAAAGGCAAGTTCTTGCACAGCTGTGTAGGGCTCTTCTGCACCACCCCCATCTGCTGCTTTCCAGGCCCTTTCTGCTCCAGCTGCCCTGAGTAACTCAGGCCTGCACATGCTAGGTTCTGCCATGAAACTACAGGTAGCTGTGTGCTCTTCCTCTGCCACGAGGGCCCTAAAATGCTCAGAATGCTTCCTCAGGCTCACAGATTCCCACTCAACAAAATTTTCAAGATTGCTCTAAGCCAAGTAAGCTACTCTGTCTTCTATTTTTACATGGCATTCTCATTATCCAGAAGATGTACACACACTGATGAGTAAGATAAACAGTCTGCCTTGGAAGCTCAGAAAAGCCCTATCAGAGAGAAAATATTCCTCTAGGAGTGCAAGAAAGAGCTTAAGAAGAGAAAACCCATTCCGCTTTTAAAAAGGAGGAAATCTTACTGCATACTACAATATGAACAAACCTTGAAGACAATGCTGAGTGACCCATTCGATCACAAAAAAGAAAAATACTGTTTATGATTCCACTTGCAGAGGTATCAAAAGCAGTCAAACTCCTTGAAACAGAAAGCAGAATGGTAGCTGCCAGGGACAGGAGGTACAGAAGAGTTATTTAATGGATATAGTTTCAGATTTTTGCAAGATGAACATTTCTGGAGATCTCATTCACAATAATGTGAACATACTTAACACTACTGAACTGTATACTTTAAAAGTTTAAGATAGTAAATTTTATTTTATGTATTTTTATATTAATATATTTTATATAATTAATATATTTTTATATTATTAATTTTATATTATGTATTTAAGAAAAAAAAGGTGTGGACTCAACTCTACTAGTGGTCAAAGGTGACCTACTACATAAAATGGTATTTAAGCTGAATCCCAAGTGAACATGCCACTTCTTTACCACAACTCACACACACGGCTAATTCTTAGTCCTCATCCTACCTGAGCCATCAGCAACCTTCGGCCTTACTGATCCCTCCTCCTCCTTGAAACACCTTCGCTTGGTGTCCAGGATAGAATCCTTGCCTGTTCCTCTCCCCCACCAGCCACTCCCCAAGCTCCTCTGCTGTCCCACATCACCACATATCTAAACACTGGAATGCCTTCAAGGCCGGCAGTCAGACCTCTGGTCTGTATCATCTGTACTCACTATGATTTCACTAAGTCCATCTAATGCAACTTTTCAACTTTGTTTTCATTATCGTCCCTCCAAAGAGCTCTTTTAGACATTTTTCTTAAACACCTCATTCCCCACAGAATCAAAAGCTATGGAGTAAGCCTGTGTTGGGTGGAGCTGAGTTGTAGGGTAATTCATTGCCACGTCTAAGAATTTTTTCATCCCTCCACCAGCAACAAATGTATGCCTCTCTGGAGCACTATTCTTCTCCTTGTTGTAGAGCAGGTGGTCTAATGTTAAGAACTGTCTCTAAGCTGAAGATCACATTTTAGCTCCAGTGCAGATGTCTTCTCTGACTCTAGGCATACACCCACACCCCATTTTGAACACCACTAGAACATCTAATAGGTATCTCCGATGAACACGTGCAGCAACAGACACCTTATCTCTCCCTCCAGATCACATTCTACCCTGTGCAGACCTCCCCTGCCCTCCTCATGCTGACAGGAGCTCAACTCAACAGCTGACCTCTCCTTTCTCCCTCCCCAACTGCAGTGGCTGCCCTGCAGCTCCTGAAAATGCCAGCCCTGCTCCTACACAGCGGCTGCAGCAGGTGTTCCTTCTACAAAGTATGGCTTACTGGCTGCTTTTTAAAATAAACCTTTATTGGAACACAGGCCTCATTTGTTTACATATCATCTCTAGCTTGTCATATAACAATAGCAGAGCTGGGGAGCAGCAACAGAGACTATATAACACACTAAATCTAAACTATTTCCTATCGAACCCTTTGCAAAACTGTTTGCCAACCCTAACTTGGAGCATAATTCCCTCTTATAATCTGACAATGCCCACATCTTTTTTCAGGTCTTTGTTCAGACATGATCTTCTCAGGGAAACCTTCTCTCATCTATTTGAAAACCAGTCCACATCATACCTGCTCATTCAGTCTAGTCCGTTCTCTCCCATTTCCTGCCTTTTTTTCCTGCAGCACTTACAACCATTTGACACTCTACATTTTACTTATTTACCTTGTTCGTTGTCTGTCTCCCCTCACTAGGATATACTCAGAAGCTCCACCAGGGCAGAATTTTTGTTTTGTTCATTGCAATCCCTGACACAGGATAGGCACTCAACAAATGAATGAGTGAATGTTAAACACCTGATAAGTATTTGTGCAAATGAAAGAGAAGGGAAACTATATGTGTACTTGGCACATCTGAAGAGAGTATGGCACATCTGAAGAGAGAGTATGGCACATCTGAAGCATCCTCTATTTCACAACTTCAAATACTGAGCTGTTTTAACTTCATCTATTTAAAGGTTTGGTTTTCCAGTTAAGACTGTGTACTCAATGAGAGAAGCTACTTCTAATGCTCCTTTCTACTTTTATATAATACCTAGGTCCCTTGTATAACATCTCCAGCAGTATCTCACAACTTCTGCCAATACAGGTCTAGTGACCAAGCACTTACTTCATTTTGGGGATGCCTATTCATTTTTTTGCAGAAGAAAATTCAAGTGAAATCTACCTCCAAGTAATTTTGATTATTGTTTATCCAACCACAATTACATAAACTGTTATCCAATAAACCTTCATTTCCTAATTTGCAGAAGAATTTAAATTTTATGAGTAAAGAATATGTAAGTGAAAATGCTCTATAAACTCAAACTTTAAATAAACAAAAGTAAAATGCTACTGTGGTTAACTAAATGTTTTCAAAAGGATATGCCTGCAGGGTTACCTAGTTCTAGGGCCCCCAATCTTTGGAGTGACTTTGTATCTCTTCCTCACTTCCTTCTGTAAATAAACATCACTCTCAGAAAAAAAAAAAAAAAAAAAAAAAGATATGACTACAAATATTTTACTTATACAGTAGGAATAAAACTCCACTGAAAGCACTTAATATATTTCTGTTTTTTGAAAAATACATGCTGCCTTAAGCAGCAGGTTCTAATTTACCTTAATCCTTATAGTGGTAAGATAGATAATTCATCGCACTTAACAAAAAGATATAAAGTGAAAAAGCACATGATGAAGGCGGGGAGGATGAATGAGATACAAGGCAAGGCACTGGGGGTTTTTTTACATGTAGAAAGAATACAAAACCCAAAGTCAAAGTCAAGAAACAATGGTTAAGCTATGTGTAGTGGTGCACACCCTTAATTCCAGCACTTGGGAGGCTGAGGTAGGAGGACTGTGAGTTCAAGGCCAACCTGAACTGCAGAGGCCCTATCTCAAAAAGACACACACACACACACACACAAAAAAAAACAGAAAAAAAAGAAAAGAAAGGAGGGTTAAGTCACAATGGTTAAGTCTCACCATTATTCTGTGGAACAAGGATTTCTAAACCTTGACTCTAGTGACATTTTAGACTGAATAATTGTTAAAAGGGACTGTCCTGTGGAATGTAAGGTGTTTAGCAGTAACTCAGGGCTCCACCTCCAGCTGACAGCAGAACCCCTCTAGCTGTGACAATCTAAAGGCTTCCGCGTACTGCCAAATGCAAAACTTGCCATCTCCATACCTAGATTTTACCTATGAAATGCAACAGTTTACCTATACATCCAAGATTCCTCTGGCTCTAAAAATGCTGAAGTGCTATAAAAGATCAAAACAAGTCAGACATAGTAGTGCAGTGACTACTCCCAGTACTATAGGAGGCTAAGGAAGGAGGATGGCAAGTTTGAGCCCTGCCTGGGCAACTTATCAAGACCTTGTCTCAGAATAAAGAACAAAAAGAAGCTAGGGATGTACCTTAGTGTTAACGTGCCCCAGTACCAAAACTCCAGTACCACAGGGAAAAAAAAAAGATTATGACAAATGCAGTGTTACCAGAGAAAACGGTATCTATAATGAAACAATTCAGTATTTTTGTTCAGTTTTCCCTAATACACTGATAACAAAATGATTCAATCATAAGTCTTCCTAAGAATACAGTAAGAGAATTGGGTTAGATAGTTAATGGTATCTGTCTTAAAAAGTCTACAGGGAACATTCTTATGTGGAGAAATCTGAATAGTACGTATTATTGTACTGATGTTAAACTGTGAAATAATATTACTGCAGTTTTGTAGAGAAATCTTTGTTCTGAAGAGAGACACATTTAAATATTTAGGAGTCAAAGTCATGATGTTTTCAACTTATTTTCATTTTCCAAAGGCTTGGGGAGGGTGTCTTCAGACACAGATGAGATAAATGTGAAGTTTTTGCAAATGTGGAATCGTTCAGAAGGGTATGCAAATGTTCACTGTACTCTAATGGATTTGGTGTTTGGTAGCACTGGGGATTAAACCCATGGTCTCATGCATGCTAGGCAAGTGTACTCCCACTAAGATATATGCACAGCCTCTGTATTATTCTTTCAACTGTTCCATAGGTTGGAATTTTCTAAAGATTAAAAAAAAATTGGAAGCACTGTGTTCTCTCTCGCATAGTGGCCCACCCTCACAATGTAGAGTGTACGTCTTTTCCTACTTTCACTTGGTCCAAACTTGCTCTGCAGAGCTCATTTCTGTTTCTGTTTTTTTTCCTACCTTTAAAAAACTTTGCTGTTTAAAAAAATTGGGAGAAATTTGACCCAGCTACTCCGCTGCTGGGCATATTCCCAGAAGAAGTAAAATCATCTTACCACAGTGATATATGTGCACCCATGTTTATAGCAGCACAATTTGTAATAGCTAAATCTTGGAAACAACCCAAATGCCCATCAGTTGAGGAATGGATAAAAAAGATGTGGTACTTTTATACAATGGAGTACTATTCAGCTATAAAAAATGATCACCTTGAGGCTTTTATAGGTAAATGGATGCGACTTGAGACCATACTCACAAGTGAAATAAACCAAACCCACATGTGTAAACACCGCATTGTCTCCCTACTGTAAGAAACTGAAAGACTCAATAAGATAGAAAATTCCCGATAAATATGGGAAAAAGGTTCTGAAGTCCAACAGTGCTTTTATTCTTTGATTTGATTGGTTTAAGTCCCTTTCCTACAATCTGATTGCAATATGTGAGAAAATAGGAGCAGCTCTTTTGAAAAATGGGACACTACAGTAGCCATCGCTGGTTTCTTGTTGGCCAACGTGATCACCTGTAGTGCTCTTTTGTTTTATCTGGTTAAGTACTGCTTTGTTTTGTTTGAGTTTATTGTCTGTAAATGTATGAACAACCATTTTGAGGAAAGCAAGAGACACTGGGGTAACCATAGTTAATCTCCTATTGTTATGTTTTGAAGACCTGTGTAGCTTTCTGTGTTCTGTTTTGAAATGCTGTATTGTGTTTGACTCTATTCTGCTTTTTTTTTGTTCTGTTTTGTTTTTTTTTGTTCTATTCTCTTTAAAAATAAAAAAAATTGGGAAAAAACACAGCTTGTATATAAATCAAATTATACCCTGTGACTATTAACGCTGATGTCAACTTCAGTAGATTAAATACCTGGCAGATTAGTAAAACATGCTCCTGGATATGTTTGGGTGTTTCTTGAAGGCTGGCCATTGATACTATATATGGTCTCTTGCCCATTCCACTCTGGTACAGTTCCCCTAATTCTAATTCTTGATCATCATGAACTAAGCAGCCTTGCTCACCACATCCTTCCGCAGTGATGTTCCTGTCTTGGAGCCAGCTGACCATGTAGCAAATCTCTGGAAACCATGAACTAAATTAATCCTTTTCTCCTTTAAGTTGTGGGTGTACAGTATTACATCCCAGCAATGGGAAAGCTATCTAATACAATCCCACTTTGAATTTAGCTGATCATTTTCTAACTGATCATTTTCTAACAGTTTACTAAATAGTTTTCACTCAATTCTTTCCACTCTGTCAATCTCCTGGCATAGCTGGTGGTCCTTATAGGGACAAGCTATTCTAAGGAAGAAAAAAAAAAAAACAAAAAACCCAAGAACTTGTGATCTGGTCCTGAGCATCCCTTCCTATTCTTCAGAACCACCACAATGGGCTATGAACGCCTTAAGAACAGAAGCTCTTCCAAGGCCAAGCAAGAGCCAAAGACATTCAAATGTTTGTTCAGTGCTGAATAAATGGTTACTATATTACTGTTTCTTTTTCTCCTATCCCCACCATATCTTTTTTCTTTTTCTTTTTTTATATTAGAGTGACAAAAGGAAGAAGGAATGAACAGTGAATGTCTCAGTAGCTTTACTTCAAAATAAACTCATTTGGATTAATAGGTAACATCAGTCATCATTACTTTAGAGATAAATAAAACAAATATATAAATTTGAAAACACTAGAAGCCAGTTTCCTGTTTTAATTACAGTACAGGATGCTTTTTCTTTCCACTGTAGAAATGATAATCTTTGCAAATCATTCTTGTTACTGAAGTAGATCTCAACTAAGTCAGGTGATGAAACTATTTACAAAAAGGTTGGCATATACATCTACTGAAAGCTAAAAAGGGGTTTTGTCTTTTAGCATCTAATTTGTTCTTTCCTGTGTGCAAGATTTCTACAAGCTAAAGAAAAAACAAATACCTACATTCAAATTTAATGTGCTATATACAGAATTGCTCCATTATAAAGACACAGGCAATAACTCAAAAACAAACTTCTTTCCCAGAGACTGGAATACAAAGTAAACAACACAAGAGAAATCTGCCAAAAGACTACCAAAAAATTTATGTTACATCACACTGTGGGGTATGGTTTTAGTAAGACTGGCTTCGATGCATGTGAATGGAAGAAATGTTTCAAAATGGTAATGCAAACTAAACATTTCCCATTTAATTTGTTACCTTGGACTTTATGGAAAATAAACACCAGAGTCTGCTCACTGGATGGATGAGGATAAGGATGAGGATGGATGACAAATAAAAGAAAAATTATCAATACCTAAGATAAACATACAACGTGTAAGAGTTTCTACTGCAATTCAAAAAGGGAGGAGTAGAGGGGCAGAGAGGTAGTATGCTGGGAGATTATACTCAACAAGCTCTACAGAAAACCTTGGTCACCAAAGTGATTAGCAGGACATGTGGTCTGCTGGCCTCTGGAGTCTCAGGGGAATTGCAGGACCAGAGTAAGGGGACATCTGAATCTCTGCCAAGTGCAAGCCTGTGCTAAATCTACTTTGTAGAGAAAGGATCGAGTGCAGGATCAAGTTGATGTCAGGGAGACAGTGCTATGGATTAATCCTTATTCTCTAATATGGCAAGTGTTAGAGGGGCACAGGCCAAGTAGGAGAAACGGTGTGCGCACAGAAAAGGAGTCCTAACGGTCCTGTCACATTTGAAAGCTGCCGCCTTAAAGGTATCCTCAAACAGTTGAATGTTTTATTTCCATGCTCATTAAAACACATAATCTAGGCCAACTATTGTTTTCAATATATTAATACCTTTCTACGCTTTCTGAGGTACCTTTCAAAGTGTTTAATTTAAAATCTTCAAGTTTTTCTGCATCTGCTCTTGCTAGCTCTTTCCTATGTCTCAGGCTAGTGCTCTACCACTGAGCTATACTCTCAGTTACCCCTTTTGAGGGATGTTTTTGTTTGCAGTTTTACATGATCATCTTCAGGATTCCCTTAGTCCAGTGGCTGCAGGGGTTCCAGCTCTCAAATCTAGCAGGAAAGGGTGGGGTGAAAACTGCCCACTGGACCAGCTCCCTGCACAGGGTTTCTCAGAATCCTCCTGAGCATTAAATTACAGCCTATTTGAGTGCTCAGTGCTGCCCCAAATAAAATTGAGATTTTGTGGCTCATTTT